>JAULBU010025643.1:0-17857 GCA_032358235.1 Odonthalia washingtoniensis
TGGATTTTCTGATGGGACAGGCCATTTATTTTCCTCAAATGTATCCTCTCTCCGGTGTATTTTTGTTGTACCTGTATACTTTCAGGGACTGATTAAATTTATGTTACAAGAAGTGAACAAAAATGATATAACATGGAAATATTTCATTGTATCGAAAGTCTCATCTGTAAATATGGCTTCAATACCGAACGACTCGTGTATGAATAAATTTCAAGCAACTCCGAGGACACAGAAGATATGTTGGGTCCAATGCTTTTAAAAATTACTGAGAAGTAATTTGATAAACAAAACATTACAAACAGGAATGTACATTCTGATTCTGATGCAGACAACGAAGTACCGATCGTTGCACATGTAAGTCCAGTTAATGAAGATGATGTTTTTTACATTTATAATTTATAATTTATGTCGTTACCGCCAAATTAATTTGACAATTGTCGATTAAAATGGCTGCTATTTACATATGTTCCATCTGCTACTAAATACTGGGATTTTTAGATCATTAATATGGAATTGATCTGATATAGGAGTCGGCATTAAATCGTTTCTCTTCCTTTACATAAGACTATCCCTTTTATCAGAGTACGTTACAATGCATCGAAGAACGTTTTCGTTCAAATGACCTGTTGAAGGAGAATATTTAATATCGGCAGATTGCATCTAATTCGGTGATGGTCTCTGTAATGGAATATCTGGAATCTTCATACGTTCATGTTTGAGAAAATTGGGTTGATGGGTTATTTGAATTAAGTCTTGAGTTCGTAACAAATTTAAGCATTTTCTAATAGTTCGTTCTGTATATTTCTTGTTCTGATATCGCTTCATAAAGTTTTCAATATCTTCTCCTATTGTTTTTCACACATCTCGAACTTCCCATTTCTGTGCCTGCTTATCGAAGTTGATGTCAATTACAATGTGACGTAGAATTGAATCACAGACAGAATAGTTGATGTGATATGAGAAAAGTGACGTATGCTCTGAGAACACTACTGCAGAATTTGATTAAGATGTCGACTGTAATACGATGTACAATAAAACAAGATGATCTGAACAGAATTGTACATGTTCTCAGAATGATAAGGCGGGTTCGCAAAAAAGGAGCTAGTTTTCACTGCTGTATCCAAGCTATTTGCCATATCCGCCAGTTATTTTATTTCAATCAAAAAATAGAGGTTTGAAAATATGTTGTTTCTTTTGTGAAATTACCGTGAGGATGATATCAAAATTCGCTTAACCAAAAGAAATTTCACCGTCAAACATCATCAAATTTCAATTGTCGTCAATCCGCATCGCCTTCATCTTCAATATTCGTTGCGACGAATTCATCTGTCTAATCTACATCTTCTTCTTCTTAATAATTATCATCACCACTACCACATATTTATATTGTTATCAAAACCGCTATCCATTCAACATGTTCGAGCCTAAATAAATGCGGTGTCGGAAACGTACATCCAATCTAACACATTGGTCTGAACATGAAAACTTATTGAACGTACAATCATTTTTCCAGGCATGGGAGCAGCAAAAGACTGACTCAATAGTGAATACAATTGTTCTCGTACCACTATCACAACCTCAACATGACTTCGGTAACGAGAAACAACAACAAAAGAAACTATAGCGATTAATAAGACACAGAAACAACATCACATGATGAACAGTACTATAATCATGATATGAATGATCCAGACGATTTATATCACCTCATAAATACTCTTGATAATCCACGGCCTGAAACGGACTCCAACAAATCGTTTCCGAATATCTACTACATTGCGGCGGCATCTGCATCTGGTTCATTGTCTGATTCGACACAATCCTCTAGTGATCTTCTAATGAAACGATATCCGTCAAAACAATCAGTCGCTGAACGAGGCTGATGTATCATTACAACTTGAACATGTTGCTAGTTCTATGCTTGAAAAGAATAATCCATTGAGATAAATTTCAGATGACAATTATTCCAATTTTGTAAGAGGTAGTAATGGCAATAACTCTACTGACTATGATACTGAATCAAAAATAGAACAGAATAAAGAGGAATTTTATTCAACCGTCAGTACATAAATATCAAATTTATCTAGCATATCAATTGTCGGCAAAGCAAAAGATTTATTGAAAATTATTTACAGAAGGGTGAGCAAAAGAATTATGATTACTTCCATCTCTCTGTACGATAAAAAAGGACATACCCTTCCAGGGTACGTCTTGCATACCATTGGTTGCTTCTAAACATACGACCAAAGTAGTAGCTGATTTTCATGTACCACATGAACTTTCAAGTCATTCATGTATGAGGCCATATGTATTCCCATATTACATAGGAAATATTTTCGTCCAATTGAAGATTATTTCCATTCCAGTAAATTTTAAGGAAATTTTACCATATAGTAACATTCATACGAAAAAGTGAGAGTGATACTGCCAACTTCGTGGCCTAAATTAGACGTAGCCTCACCTTCATCTTTTCGAGACATGTTTTGTATTAATCAATGATATTTTAATATAACGCCAGAATTAATTGGATTATTCAGCCTAAGTAGCCGCAGAAATCAAAGTATAGATATAATTACTAAAAAAATACCGGTAATAGGTGTTCTCCTTTCTATATCTCTAATGGCAGCCTAACTAAAGAAGAAAAGAAGGGTGATAATATTGAGATTGTTTTCAATGGAAATGAATTTTCAGAGGATTTTTCTGTATCCAAAAATGAATGGGGTAGAAACAAATAAAAACAAAATACTACCCAACAATCCATCAATGGATTGGTCCATTCAGTTTTTTGCAGTTGACGAAAATTATAAACTAGTATGTAATAAAAAGATGCCTCGAGGGGCACAATGAACTGGAAAGTTCAATTATAGAACATCTGCATGGTGAAGTGAAGAAAACCGTTGAAATATCACGCAACGGTCGATTCAATACCAATTCGCCAGTGGAAAATATTGGGAGATTTTGGAGTAGTTTGAAGCGAGGAACGCGACGTTCACGGCTTCGAAGCAGAAGATGAGTTCTTAATGTACAAAGTGGATCATCTGAATCTAAGGATGATGGAACTTGTCATTTCCTTTCAATTCTACCGTGTGATACAATAGCCATGATACGCCAATTACATCCTCCGTTGACGCCCAAAATTTACCATCCAAATGATAAACGTCGTTCTGGTCTTCATCAACATCTTTTGGAAGTGGAACGAGTCGACTAGATGTGACAAGATTTCATTCTTTCGCTGTTATGATCTAACATCAAGAACGTTTCATCTTCATACTTCCTTGAGAATTATATCTGTTCCTGTATTACGACGTGCTGCAGATATTACGGATGATCTCCACACTGGTCGTGAATTGGGCAGATGTAATACAACTGGTAAATTTAAGGACGGGACCCCTATTACATATATAGAATGGTACTATATTGTGATGACTTTACTGCATGCTCACCAATGTTTCCACGAGGATCCGTCGGCTGTTTCTATATTCTGCCACATATTTTATCAGTATCACAAAGTCGTCGCCAATCGTCGATACGTACTGTTTCACTCACACCTGCATAAGTCTATATAAATGAGTTATTCTACATCATCATTCCAGACATTATTGAGGAAATGACATCTAGATTCACATGTGTCGACGCTCATAATGTTCGATCGAAAATATTTCTATAAGTTACTGGATTTGTCGCAAAGCACCTGAAGTCTGCTAATGTTTTAGACGTCAAAAACCATTCCGCCAGGGCGCCATGTACACAAGGCGTATTTCGTCATTGTTGAAAATTCAATACTTCGAACTACTCATACTCAACAAAATATCATTCAGTCCACTCATCCTTCTGTCGTACTTCTCAAAAAAGCACTGTTATCACTTTATATTATTGAAGCTCGTTGCAAATGGATGGGCATGTCTGAGGGTGACCTCGGTAATGTTTCAGAGAGAGATAAATAGCCCAACGTGAAAATAAACAAACAAATTGAATAAAATAGACATCGTATAAGTTTAAATGATAAAGGTGAGCCAATAACATCTGAAAACTTTTACTGTTACATGAACAATACAGTTGCGTTGGACCACCTTTTAACAGGATTAGCAAAAGGCCTCAACGGGGGTTTCTTCGTACATCTTGATAATAACAATTATCGGCGAAAGTATGAGCTATCTCTATGTTCTGCTCTAAAATCAGTGGATTTAGAAGGTCAATCAGGTCTATTCAACCATTCAACATAAATTCTATTCGGTACAGCCATGCCCACAGTTCATTGTCTACTATCTGTTAGAACATCTGTTTTGTCAACATCATTATTTTCCGATAGTTCACCTTTTGCTGAACTAATATCAGATCTTAGTCAATTATCTTCTCTATTATTTTAGTGGCCAACTGTTTACGTTGACGTTCAAAGTGCAAGTCAGTTTGTTCATGGATTGAAGTCACAATTGTATCACAGAAAGTTACACAAATTGGCATTCAGGTACGTGAAATGGGTGAACATTTTATGCAATTCTCATTCCCACTTAAGGAAGTTCGTCGATGAACCCAACGTTGAGAGGCTATTAGAGCTTATATCACATACTGTTCGACTTTTCAGCCATGCTACTTTTGTCGCCGAGCTCGTTTTTGAGTCGGCTCATCAACCCCTGAAGTTCTCATTATCTAGAAACACCAGCAACAGAGATCACATTTATGCAGTTGATCTCATATTAGCAAAAGACTGGTTCATCAGAATTTCTGAGACTTGGGAATTTTATAAAAGTGAGAATGGGGAACAAACTAAATCTCCATTGTTGTCACTGCTGTGCCTTATGGGATGCGTGGATTTTTCAATGGTCCACTGGACACTACCAAAAACCATATCTAGAAGGAAATGGATATTTTAATTCAGACCTCTCCTGAGGGGGCTGTTTCAAACCAACTTCAGTTACGGTATGGATCATCAAAACGCGATTTGGAGGACATTACTCGTTATTGAAAGTGGGAAGGAGTAAATTTGATAGAAAATGATACAAATTATTCACAATTTAAACGATGACGAACAAAATAATAATTTTATAATACAGAAACAGTTACTTCAACTAATATCTTATTGTACAGGTGTACATCATTCACATGTAACTTTATATTCTAAGGCTTAATTCAAAAGAAGGGGACAACATTTCTGCATCCAATTATTAGCAATATGTTATCAAAATTGGAAATGTGATTGAAACTATATTGGATACAACTGATACAGTTAACAGTTTGAAGCAGTTGAACAACTCAAACGTTGGCTTTGGTCGAAAATCATTCCTCTCAACAAATTCTTTGGCAGGTACGGGAATTTGCATATACGCATGGGGGTTGGATACATGCATTTGTTCAACCATATTCCCATGGGCATCTGTGAAGGGGCTACAATTTTTAAATGATAAGCTTTACTGGACATTTCCATTTTCGTCAGAATCAATGTTTCTGTTGAATCTAACAAATATTGTAAGGAATGTTGCGTGCATACACCCAGTGCAGTCTAGATGGAAAATGCCACTTCAACCTAAGTGAAAAAATTATTGAACATGTAACATATATAAGTCATGGAGGATTATTCTATATCATTGGACGCAGAAAGAGTTATCCCCGAGGAGTTCATGATAGTTATTTACTGTTCCGTTAAAGTGTAGATGCAGCACTGATATTTTAATGCCAGATAAACGTAGAAAATAAAATGAATAAATTTATAATTTCTGATCACATGCGCTTTCTAGAAGAAGAGGATCATTGAAAAATCTAATGTACAATGTACAATATTCACACTGATCTGTTTTAAAACCCGTCGCGCACTACATCGTGAGAACGATGTAGACATTAGAAAACCGATGTTGAATGTATTTTTTATTCGCTCTTTTGTGTTTTTAGACCATCATTCCTACGATCGTGAGTACAATAAATACATTGTAATAACACCAATGTTCAATTTACACAGTATTCTAGCTTTTAATGTTTTATAGCGTTGTACATACGGCCGTAAGTATGTTGGATACATTGAAAGAATTCAATTATCAATGTAAACATTGATAATGACTTTTGTGCTTTGAAAACTATTGAACGTGCGGTTGTAAATACGATGGTACCATATGAAACATCTAATGTTCAATGTATACCTTTGTTGTAATTTTGAGTTTTGAAAACCACTGTTTTGAGATACCTCAAATTTTCAATAAATAAATATTTCAACTATTATTCATTAAAACTTATGATTTTGGACTGTTTGTTTAATATTCTAAAAATGGGACAGAGTTACTTTTGGCATTGATTTCTTCTATGTCACACTACAGTAACAAATACTGTACACATAGATTTCTTTTAATACATTTTGAAAATACTGTATATATTTAGCCGCCCCCAGTGCAACCATCGCAGCTCCATTATCACGGCCAAACCTTCCAGCACAATGATTTTATGAAGACTCACTAGTCTTGACTCATAGTCTTCCATTTCCAATTTGTTAACTTCAAAGTGTAAGCGACATTGTCCATTTTATTAGAAAATATAATGTTTGGCTATTACAATCTTGGCTATCTGTATATAGCGTCTGTACTTCCGGAACTGAATGCTTCCATTCTTGCAGCATATTTTTTTAGTGGAGTAAAGATAAACTAGTACACGAAAATTTTGGGGGTCCGTGTAGGTTACGATGAAACTACAAAGTTTCAATGGTTACGGATGGTAACTGAAGGAAACATCTACGAAATTTGAAGATAAATTGTGTGAGGCATTAACTCTGGGCATACAGATTGTGTAGAATTGTATGTATGAAGCCTCCAAATTTTCCTACGGACAGTGAAAAATATACGAAAGAATTATTCCGGGCTTATATTCAAATTTCGGAAGAGTGCACGGATGTATAATCGAGTAATTATTTCAAGCACCGGACATTTCAATGTGTGTATACTGTAAAAAATTCTACAAATTTTGCAGTACGGAATGAATGGTCCATACAAAAAATACTATAATAGTGAAATATTTATTGAATGTACTCTAGGCTCAGAACTACTGATTGCGTATGAGAGAGAAAATTAATACTTCATCAAAGTCTACAATAAATGTTGTTTAAAAGGGAAGTCACATTTACTCCTTCTTTCATCTCTTGAATGAACAGTTTTACTACATGTTTTCATCCATTTTTTGAATTTAATCGTGAGTGATGAATCCCAAAATGAATGAATAAATGAATAAATGAAACATTGGGTGGGTACTGTATGATATTATGTATACATGGTTTATATATGGAATAAATATATAGAATATGAGCAATATGCATTGCACATACATGTATACCTATTATGGAATACATGATATAATTATTTTTAATAATAGTAGTAATCTGTCTGACAATAAAAATAAGATCAAAATAAAGATGCCTGGAATAACCTAAAACCATAATTTGAAAAACTTGGAAAAGAGTGAAATATGAAAGATTCGGAAAAGAACGGAAATCGACGGAAAATTTGTATAAAGATAATAATGATAGCGCAAGAATCAATAGAAAAATCTCCTCAACTTTCCATGTACTATTCATTCCATGGCAATAAACGAAGGTACCAAGTTGATCTGCTGACATACAGAAACAACATAAACACGTAATGAATATTGAAGGTAAGTTATTAAAATGTATATGAAAAGAACGTGAAATGAAAATGTGAGTAGAAAATTGGAAACAGTACAAACCTGTTTGAAAATCGTAGTATGAAACGGAATTAAGTTACCTATAAACGGAAATAAAAAGAAGCATCCAATGAAAATAAATGTCAATTCTTATCTTAATGTAATGATTGATGGACTTCATAATATTTTGTGATTTTGGAAATCACAAAAATATGTATTAGAAAATGAATAAATGTTCGTAAAATGCATATTGAAGAGGAAGGAATGGGAATGTAAATTTGAAGTTATAAACAGCACTAACCTGTTTGCAGGTCGTGAATATAAACAAAAATAACGTAGCTGTAAACGGATGGCAGAAGATGCATGTAATGAAAATAAATGTTCATACTTATGATTGTATAGACATGAATACGGTTTTATTGTTGTAGAGAACAAAATTATACGTACCGATTGCATAATTTCTGTAATTTAGTTGTTGTTATTAGAAAGGAGAGGATGCGACCGACGTTGACTCTTGATTTCTTTGAGAAAAGTTGTGTTAAATGAAAATGTGGGCGCTGATGGATGCACCATGATCAGTTGTTGATGAAATATGTTTCAGAAAGGTAGGTGATGGGAATGAAGAGAGGATTTTATTGTATAAGAAAATTTACCAAATTTGTGTTAAATTGGCAGAAGAAATCTGGATTATTGTAAACTGAATAAAGAAAAGGGCACGAAACGGACATATCGTTGAAGTAATTATTAAAATGTAATAGTAATAATGTCAATAAACTTTACAATAATATACAGTTATCAAAACTTCGGATAGAACAGAACAAAAAATTATGAATACATTATAATTCAATAGATTAATATGAAAAATGGGTTTCATAAAATTTTCATTTAAATTTAATGGGATAGAGTACTGTTTTCTGTGATATGTAACCTATCACTGAGGTGTGGGGTGTACTGTAAAATTTTGGAAATAGGCCACAATTAATGTGAACTGACTACTGGGAATGAAGGTATGAGAGCATATTATTCTCAACATAGAAACATCATGATGTATTATACTGGATCTGAAATATTTATCGTATGTACGAAATTTATTTTGAGACCCTTATTTAATTATATTTAATTTTAATGAGTTTGTGGTTCGATAATATCGCAGTTCAAATTCACACTTCTTATTTTCTGACCGAACTGCATCTGTAAAGTAAAGTGTTCTAGCAGAATGTCGTGGTATCATGGATTGTTTGAACGATTATAAATTTGGTCTGGAAAATCTGGCGGTAGTAGTGGAGTTGGTGCTTCTTGTGTTCTCTCATTAACCGAACTCGAACGGGAAATGGACAAGATCAAAGCTGGTGTGTTGAACAAGTCCTTGGCTGTTTCTTTGAGAATCTTAGAATTTCATGTCGTAAAGAAGGAGGAGGTCGAAGAAGTCATTTAAATCCTCCGTGACACCGACTTTGATGCAAATTTATTCTCGAAACAAGTTGAATCCCTTGATGGATGTAAGAAGATTAAAGTTGAAATTCTGCGGAAATGTCGGAAAAGAAACTGAGGAGTTGGAAGAAAAGTTTGATAACATTTGTGTGGAAATGTGTGCAGTGATGTTATAATACATTTTGTTATTCTCCCTATCATATACTTGTTCGTTTGTGTTTATGGAACAGAATAAAAACTTTAATCATAAAAAACAGTTGCATTCATGATTAGTATGTGAAACCGAAAACATTCCTCTTATTACCAATATTCAATACTATAAAACCTTTCTATGACGGATGTGTTTTATGAACAAAACGATATTAACACTTGTAAAATGTATAAGTGGATGTGGAAACTAGGTCCGACTGAGCAACACGGATGATCCATTGGGCTCACAAGATAAACATGTGGTGAACCAACGCCACGGACATAGTTACCTACATCATATTCATAATGTACCATAATCATGAAGTAGATAAGACGGGAAGAAGGTGATTTCGAAGAAGTCAGTAAGGTCTGAATACATTATTACTGGCATCATTGTGTGGTTGGGATATGATTCCGAGGAAAATGGATGTACACAATTCATTAAAATGTTACTCAATATGATGAACAAAAATCTGCAAAAACTCAATTATGTAATTTTTCATGTGAGACATTTATGAAATTTCTACTGCTTGCTGTACAGAATTAATATCATAGCGGTTGAATGTCTTTTGAATCATAAATCTGGAGGATTATATTTAATGAAACGATATACCAAGAAGGAGTAATTGTCAATTGTTTTTCCATCATTAATTAATCAAAAAACAGTCGTGATGAATCAAAATGGAGTTAGATGTACAAGGTCAACAATGAGAACTACAGAACCCCGTTAAAGGCGGCAAGGGTTCTTAGTTGTCGAAATGATGTTGAGCATGAAGAATGTTCTTAGCCAATTTAAAACTTGACCATGAAAAGGCGAGTGGTAGGACGAGGATGAACCAGAGGTAGGACGCGTGGAATTCTAGTTAGCAGAATAGGTTGTATCGCGAGAATTAGCGGGAATGGTACAAACAAATCTTTATCAAACAGTGATCTAGAGAATAATGGCAATAATGATGATATGGATTTTAGAACAGACAGTGATGTGATTGGAAACACTGCGAAAAATTGTGAAAACTGTAGAGAACGGAATAGTCCCATTGATGATTCTGGAAATTTTTGATATGGAAGTAAATATGGAATATTTCTGAGGCTGCAAGAATAGGTTCGACAATTAACCACGGAGAAGTGAAGACTGCCTGTATTTATTAATGAGTACATGGTGTCTGCAAATTAGAAAGCTCGTGAAGTGTGTAGAAAGGAGGTAAAAATTAAGGTTCTACAATCAGAAGTTATGAAACTGGATGTTAAAAATATTTAAATGAAAGGAATGGTACAAATTCTCGGGTTGCTTAAACAGGCACCTTTTAGAAAGATGTCTGATAAAAACCAGAGTCGCAGAAAGTATTTTGACAGGATGATTAAGCAAGTACCTGCGAAATACCTTGGGGTTGGACTAGCAGTGCATAGGAGAATGGAGTTGTAAGTGAACTTATTAATTGTACCCGTACTGTGATATAAATGAAAGGCATTGGACGAATAGGGCTGAAATGGAATTGGAAAATGGAATTAAAATTTTGGACGGTTTATTGATAGTCTCAACACAATACACATTTCTTCATAGCAGTAACAACATATATGTCCCCTCCATGAACTCGGAAAAAGATATTATATGCTCGTTACTTATAAACGAACTGTCCTCTGGTAAAAGCTTAAACATTTATCCGTCTAAAGAATCCTTAACTGCTGTTGTGGAGGAGTTTTCCAAAATTGGTATTTAGAAGGACGTCTGAGACAGCTTCTATCTGACTTCTGTAGCGGAAGGAAAAGAGTTGTCAAGGACAGATGTTTTGAAGCACTTGGATATAGTTCTCTATTGTCTCGATTTAATTTTAAATAACCTGGGCTAGAAGAACGGAGGGAAAATGAAATATATGATGCAAAAAGGAAATTAATTAGGAGTAATAGAAACAGTATTTTAGACATTTCTTGGTGGCACACTGCGAATATCTCAGATATAAAATTACGTGCTGGGGATGAGCAAGGGGAAGGTAGCGTCGGAAGTCGGGAGAATGGTGAAGAAATGCTGGACTTTCTTAGGAACGATATTCGTCCTTCTGTACGGCATGATTCTATTGTATATATACCGAAGAACGAGGAAGGTGATATTGTTGAAGGAAATGTAATTATTATTCCTCCTGTAAATGCATGTATAAATAGTTGTGTGAAGCCACTAATTGTGAAAGAATATTGTGGAGGTGGTCGTCAGAAATAATTCAACAAATATTTTCAAAGTAATTGAAACTGGCGACCGATCAGTTAGTTGGTGGAATAATTTAATATGTAGAGGAATGGGCACCTGAATAATTGGAAGTTCCAGAATGTTCTGTGGACAAAGAAGAAAGTTTCAGACAATTGTAACGTGAAGAAACAATAATATTCACGACAAAAAGTCGGAAGAAAGATTTTATTGCTATGCAATCCAACTGTTTTTTCCAATACATTGGTTTTGAGTGTGAAACTATCCATGAATGTTATATCGCAGAACTGGCATGTGATTGGAGAAGTATTCACGAAGTTGGAAAACCACATAATGAAGGAATAGTACGAAGTTCCTTATTTGAAGATGAAGAAAGTATAAAATATAATGGAACGTTACAGGAACATATTGAAGTACAGAATATTTAATTCTCGGTAAAACATGATTTTAGTCTTGTTATACCTAGTCTTTACCTTAGTCAATATCTGACTGTACCTCTTTCAATTAATTACATTCCCTGTGGAAACCATTAAGGTTGAAATGCTTCTTTGTCCATCGGAGCTGAACAGTAAAGGAATCAGTTCCAAAAGTTGACCGCAACACATGCACAGATGAACAAATGATGTTGAAATGAATGATATCATTCACCGCGCCTGTCCTCAAGACGTTTTCCAGAGATAATTCATTTGTTCCTGGTTTTGTGAAATCCACTTCATCCAATGAAGCCTAGCGCAGGAATATGAAAAAATTCAAAATGTTTTCTACATTGTCCAGAGGCTTTGTGAATTTCATTATTGTACATGAGCCATATCTTTCTTTTCCGCTTGGTAGGAATTTTTTACACGGAATAGGAAAAGGATTTTCTCTATCAAAGCGAAAATTCTTCTCCTATACCGGGTAAGTAGTATAAGTAGTCTAGTTTACTATATGATGTAGTAAACCGGACTACTTGCATCACCATCCTTTATTAGAACGAAACTATTTCTTTTCTCCTTGTTGGGACCGAAACTTGTTGCTGAAAATATACGTTGCCAATTCCGGCGGTGTCGTGGCGGAGTAGTGTAATTGAAAATATTAGTAGAAATATTATACTGTTGCAAAGTAGGAAGATGACGACCACCACAGATGTAGCCTGACTTCACAAATGTAAAACCTAGTTCTGAATCAAAAATAAACTTTTCATTATCCTGTATATGGTTGCGAATGAGTTTCTCGAATACTGTTAGACTGGTACGTCATACTTTTTTCAGTATTGGCGTTAGAACTTGGTTCTTTGCTTCGTTACACAGAAACTTTTGTTGGATAGTGGATTCAATCTCCTGTAATGTAACTGAAATCACATTCCGAAAAAATATGTAGATGAGAGCTCAGGAAACAGAGCTGTAGTTGTTGTCTCTGCCGATTATTGTAAGTTTACTTGAAACTCGCTTGAAAATGTGACATGATGTGAACAACGTCGTAATGAAAACATGGTTGGTCCTATATTTTTACACTTTCATCCATTCGTATTACCATTCGTTTGGAGGTAGACCTATACGACTGTTTGAAGAATGGAGTCAAGTGCTCATAAGGAGATTCATCCAATATATTTTTACTTCCAGACCTCGATGGGTCTTCTACGACGTGTTTAGTAAATGGAATTTCAGTGTGTTAATTCTATTGTCACAGTCTTTCCCAGGCGTTTCTGTGCATTGCAATTTCATAATTGCAATTTTGCTACCAATATCAACAATCACGTCCTTTGACCATCCTATGGTTGTGTTGTCGTACAGAAGTTCTTGCATTATCGTTGTATAATTTGTGCAAATCTTTGTCAGAGGGAATTCTTTTTGTAACCTGTAACTTTATCGATATATCCTGCTACAAAATAGAAAACCATATCCAAACTTTTTAAATATTTACCCTCTGTAATTCCTTTAATTTAAATATTTGAAAGAATCCGTTGAGCTTCTGTGACTCCTCTTTTGTTATAAAGTCAACATGGTATCCGGTTGCACCGAACTGACTTTCTGTTCCAGCCAGAATTGAATCACAAGCCCATAACAAAGCGCAACGCTGTGTCCGAAAATCTTTTCCATTTCTCCATCTTTCCAAGCACTGCATAATCATTTTCGGACTTGAAATATATGTCGTGAAACATGTTTTGATTGCCTTAGGAGTAACGAGATGAATCTTGTGTAAAGCTTCATACATTAACATAGATAAGACGACAGGAAGAAGAAATCTTGGATATGTACTATGTACACTTTCAATGACAGGGACCCATGGAGATATTGAAATGTCTCGAAGTACTTTTTGAGCCTCTTTCAGAAGAATATTATTACGTGCTTTTGGTGATTCCGAATTTGCTGTATTTCGCATGCTTGTAACATCAACATTTTCTCCGTTACGTATTCAATAGTTCTTGACACAATTATGCCACCATTATTGAAATCTGTAGATGTTCCCAATCATCTTATGCACGGACGTGTAGGGTTAAAGTTATGTAAATCACCATACATGTCTTCACTTTCTGGTATGTCACAACAGTATGACATGATGACAGGGAAGCAATTCCATGTATTTTTGTTGCTTGTACCCTCTGAAACCTCCTCCATTTATTTTTCAATTAACTTTACAAGTACCATGTTCATTATCTGATGTAATGAAATCATTTTTTCATCTCTCCCCCGTGAAAACTGAGATAGTGGTACGTGGTCGCTCAACGCAAATATATCATCGCTGTCTGCGTGGTTGTTAAATTAGTAGTCCTCTTCGTACCATTCTGAATGCGATCCTTACAATCCGACTGAAAGGAAGCCAACCAAATTATATCCATTCTCTAAGACAAAACGTCTGAATTGTCCCGAAAAATTCAAGAATGTGACATGTATGGGATACTCAATCAATGATTGTGACTTCGATGTTGTTGCCGTTTTATCAGAATATATTTGTAACAATCCAATGAATTACTTTGGCATTGTGTCTCTACTTTGATTCCATTAGATTGTGGTCCGCTCACTACCCATAATTTTCGTTCTAATTTACATGTATACACTTTGGAAGAATTCTGAGTGCAAAAGATGAGAGACAAATTCTTGGTCCACATCGTTGAATCAAGCTCTAAATTTGATATTAGTTTCAGTAGCGATTTTAATTACGTACGTAACAACTCAATAACGTCTTTTTGTATAAAGAATACTTCCTGTTATCTGATGAGGATGTATTGTACGGTACCTCAAGTTTCTGAAAACCATCATCCATTAAACTCTGGTCAACAGAACTATCCACGATGAAAATCCATTGCTTGAAATCTGTTATATGATCACAACATCTGCTTCGAACTTATCGGCATGAAACAACCGAATAATGTTTAAAACACATCAGATTTTCTAATGGAGAACCGTTACCGACACTATCTGGGACACATACTATGACACGTACCTTCTGGTATACCACTTCTTCGTATAGCATACACTATATAGGATTAAATACTGTACATTGTGCCCCACATCTTGTCTCCCACAACAATGATCTTCTTTCCGCTATATCCGCTTTTGGCATTGCTTATCCGTATAATAAATACCATCAGCACCATTCCCTTTTATCCCACTTCCTCTCTCTTCACTTTTACTTCTCCACAATAACAAACTGATCGTTTAGATAGTTACAGTCGGTGTACAGTCGCATCAACAAGTGTTACGTCAACCAGGTATGTATAGTCACAAAACTCGCGCTCGTTCCCATCCGTGACCTGGTAACTGTATTCGGCTAGCTCGTGGTTCATACTCTCTCATTACCTGTCCCCGTCATCGTCCTACTACTCGCACTAACCGTCTGACCCCTTTCCCTCGCTAACTGCATAACCCCGATATACAATAGATATTGCTATTCTAACTCTCTATCACCCCACGACACACCGAACCTCCTTATCTGCATCCTCCAAGATGCGTTAACCACTGGCATTTGACCCACAAACCGATTAAATCAAATACCATACAGTAGACAGTAGATCCGTTTACAATCTGACACCCGAGATGTACTGTACTAAACACCACATTGATTTTACAACGTTGAGCTACGGTACGATTAATTGCTGGGTATACTTCTAGAAAACCTTTCCTACTGCATAGAAACCAATTTGTTCTGATAACGTCAACAGATTGTTGGCAGCAACTTTCACTTCACTAATCTGTACCGAAGTTGCAGATGGGGAACCAGATTCAGGCAATAATGTATCTGTATCTGTACGCGTATCTGGGTTTCCGCCCAATGAATCATAACGGACGTCACGTAAGTTGGGTGCTTGTTGATTGTTGAATGACTGCTAAACCCGCTTCTCGCTTGTTAGCTTATTCCTTCCCTCACCTAACTTCCTCCTCTAGCTTTAGTCTCTTTCTCCCCTTTCGAGTCTGTATCCCTTACTTTTCCGGCTCCGCTTCGTCCAATAGATGCTCGTAAAACCTGTGGTAATCGTACCTTTTGTCTTTGTCACCCCCTTCACTATTGCCACCCTTTTGGGGAATTACTCGATAAATGAATACCTAATTGCACTTTCTTCTTGATGATTGGTTCTTCCAGCCCGTGGTCCTCCTATAGTCTGATATATTTGTAATTGTTTTGCTTCGTTATTGGTGGTTCCTTTTATTGGCTGGCGTATGCTTTTGCATTTTTGATTAAATGTTACTCAACCTAATCCTCTCTCTTCTTTCTTTACGAACGCTTTGCGGGAGCGTGTGAATTCTTAGCTCTGCTGTTGCAGTGCTTTGTGCCAACCCTGTATTCGCGGTTGGATCGTGGATGATGCTGAATACGCTAGCTATTCACGATTTGTTTAATGTCGTAGGATTTCTCCTAACATTAACATGTATGACGTCTCTTTCAGATCTGGCCTCGTGTGGAGGTTTCAGCGGTTTGTCGTTTTCTAGGCGAGAAGGTTGTTCTTTATTAATTCGGTAAAATCATTTTCTTCCTTCCTCCCATCGAGGAATGTCCTCCTCTTTATATCGTTATTTCCTTTTCGAATCAGAGATCGTTGAAATATGACACGTGTGATTCGCTGTGCTAAATATTGTACTATATAGGTAGCTTTCTTCCGTCGGATCAAATTCCGGTAACTTGTATACACTTGTCTTGTGTCTTGTGTCTTGTGTCTTGTGTCTGTAGTGTAAAAGGTTCTCCTCGTCCTACGGTTACTAAACTATGCCCTACATGTTTCGCCGACATGTTTCATATGTCAATGATATGTCATTATTGTTATGGTGAGTGCTTTTTCTTACTGTATTCCTACCTCCGGTTGAGGCTTAGTACGCCTTGATACACAAATCGTGTCCTGCGAATCAACTTTGATAAGTGGTGTGAGTAGTTGCATTACGTGCATGTTCCAATCTCTACTTTTCATTGTATTTGCAAAATGATGAATGATGTTAGTAATGAACCAATATTTATGTTGACTGCGTGCAATATCTCGTAGTATATACGAAGGTTTTGGTCATCATTAATGTTGAAAGAAATTGTATTCTAAAGTAAGACCGGAACTTTCCATCTGGTCCAAAAGTCTTCAAACCTTTTGGACCAGTCCAGAATTTAGTCTATTTATTACCAAATGAATGAGGATGATATGATGTAAGACCCAGTATTTTTGGTTTCTTAACGGTCGTTTATGGAACTGCCAATTGAATAAATTCCAGTAGGGGTTGAATTTGATTTTTTGATTTTTTAATTTTTTGATTTTGAATTTGCAAGAGACGAACTCCATATGGAGTTGGTTTTTTGCGAAACATAAATTTTACGTTCTAGTATCTCAATCACATCTTTAATATCTCGGACCAGGTATTGGGCTACGAGCTATACGCGAAACACATAATTAGCAATCACTTTTGTTTTTTTCCAAAACTTACAACCCCACATGGAGTTTGTTAATAAATATTAATTTTATGCTACAGCATATTAATAATGTAGTGCATTCAGAAAGTCTTTTTATTGTGACGTAATAAACATATACATTTTTCGTATAAATGGCAACTAAATTTGAATCATTGAAGTATGAAATCCCAACGGAGGTTTTTGGACATCTACATACACTTCCCAGTTATCCTCAATGGTCCACCTGACTACTTTCGTGACCATCACCATCATTAATTCCATTCCAATCTAACTGTCTATTTGAATCTGGAGATGATGTATCATTAGGTTAGGGCTCACCCCTCCGTCGTAGTGACCGATCATATGCATATGAGATCACGTCTCTCAAGTTGCTTTCGTGTGGGATGATTTACAAATTGTATCTCAATGAATGACTGGTGCCGTTCCATGAAGCACCATCATGTGTCACATAACCAGCTCTCCCAAGTGCGCGCCCTCCGAAAGGCGCCACTGCCTTTGTGGCACACTCGATCGTCAGAAACCCCTCCCTCGTCTCCGCGACCG
>JAULBU010025654.1:0-17855 GCA_032358235.1 Odonthalia washingtoniensis
AAGGCCGGGTAGATCGTCAATGGAGGCCGTACACGTGTTCGGGGTGGTGTAATCAACGCGTGAAGCGATCGACTCAGGAGAATATTACTTTTATCTGGGTATGACTCGATTCTGCCGTCGCTAGATGGCTTTACAATTTAGGAGTCACGATGCTAAACTGTTATTTACTACCGTTCTACCAACTCTGGGCTCGCAGTTGGAGACGATCGTTTCACGCGGTTGTTAGGCGCGTGATGGATCGTCTTTACTCTCAATGATTGACGATTAGATCAGTTGAGGCGCTTTGGTTTTGAGTCTCCTCTTCGCCGGGTTTTGAAGCTGGGGCGTTCGTACTGGTGCTGTAGGTTTGGATTTCGTTAAATGTCTGTGTTTTCTTTATTATTTCCTTTTTCCTCCTCGTCGGTATGTTATTTATACTGGGGTCGGGGTCGACTCTGAGCTGTGAAATTATTACACGTGTGGTATAGAATCTTACTAATGACAATGTTCTAATTTGTTACAGTAGATTCTAATAAATGTAAACACGTGTATCGTTGATTGTATTACTCTCTATTTGAATAATATGTCATTGTGGTTACTGTCATTTGAGTAATGTACAGTAATTCCGTGATGTGTAGTTTCTTTTGACAAGTTTATTATAATGTAACACTTATAGTCTGGTCCCCGTTTTACCCTGTTCGACTTCCATGGCCTGATACCACCATCGACTGAAATGGTCAATGATACCATTTGACATACTGTGGCAATGTTGACCTCTCCTCCATGCACCCTCTACATGATTCCCTCTCACCCCTTCTCTCTCTATTTCCATCTCTCTTCCTATGTCTCCCTCTCTTTCACCTTCTCACTTCCGATCTTCCGATCTTGCACATTCCTACTTCCCCACTTCCGATCTTTCACATTCCTACTTCCTCACTTCCGCTCTTTCACCTTCCTAATTCCTCGCTACCTCTCTACCTCTCTTTCAACTTCTCACTTCCATTCTTCCACTCTCATTCTCACCGTGTCACGCTCCCTCCTCTACTCTTTATGATTCGCACGAATGGGAACAATTAGTCGATTCATTTTCACAAATCGACAGGGATCGATGATATAGAGGAGATATATAATGACATATTGCAGAAATTGCTGTAAAATCAGGATGGCGATGCATTGGAAAGTTATTAACTTGTATTGTTGAACAGGAGAACTTTTCATCTTTGTAAGTAAGAAGGTGCACATGACTTGCAGCGAACCAGATCCAGAATAGAGGATACTTGGCTTTTACCGATTACAGTTCGTTTTTAAAGCAGCACAATTGTAGTAACGTCATGAGAGGGACCCAAAAATTGCTATAGGTCGCGTTTGTGGGCTAGTAAGACCAACAATTTGAAAATTAAAATAGAAAATGGCATGGATTTGAGACACACAAACCTACGAAAAAATTGGCATGCAGTATTTAACCTTGTTGTCTAGAATTCAGATGCACTGGAAGAATGTTTTCCAATATCAGCGTCTCAGTCAGGATATGAGAACGAATTATCGCTTAAAAAGAGCATTCTGGAGAACGAACGGCTGTGCCAGAGAACAGGAACCAGTACCAAGAGTACGTTGGTAGTGAAAATAAACGAGACATGTTTTTGGGAGAGACAATTATAAAGAGGGCCAGGAGGGGCCAAAGCCAAAAGTGGAATTTGGAAAAATAGGTCAATTCAATGTTTCCTAAATAGGGAAACATGTGCAGGAGAGACACAATAAGTAAGGTATTGTGAAAGAACCAATCCCAAAAAATGGCGCGAATAATTAGAAGCACAACGAAATAGAACAATATATGGTAGACTAAGAAGATTTAAAGACCCTAAAAGGGAGGAGCTCGTTTGGTTAGAAATAATCTTAACAGTATTCCCAAGGAAATACTAATGTGTGAAGTGGAAAAACTGGTGACATAATATTATGCCGCTGAACATGTAGAACTGAGTCAACACCAGACCAATTTGCAAAGAAGTCAATTTATGTTCACATTTTAAATATGGTGAAACCTCTGCGAACGGAACTGGCTGTATCAAGATGTAAAAATAAATTTATTGTCATGGCTAATAAAAATATACTACATTATCTACTCCAGAAGGTCCATTTACATTGAGGAATGTCGAATATTTATTATTCGATGAAATGATGCCAGGATGTTTACTAAACAGACAAATCGTGAAATCGCTGGGATTCAACTTGGACGAATACCTCATTCTAGTTAGGGAAACATTCCATGGGGATGATTTCTCAAGAGTAGCATTTGAGTCAGGAACAGATATAAAAGAGTAGCGAAGAGGACAGGTAACTAAAACCGGGTATACAGTAGAAGCACGATGAGTAACTGATACAGTAGATGTAGAAGCAGTTGTACTGAGACTGAGATTGACAAGGAGACAAGACTGAAATATTAGTAAAGATGCATAGCACGACGGTTCTGAAGACTGAAAGAGATAGTAAATAGATTTACAAATAACGACGACAAAGACTGACTGAACTATCAAACTCATTGAAGCTAGAACAAGAAACGTAGATATTAATGTATAAATATCAGATGAATCTCTTGCCGATATCGTATCTATTAAACAAATGACATAGATGTCTCTAAATAAAGATATGAAAAAATACAGTAGGTAAATATGGAAACACACAAGTAATAGTTCATGTCGAGATCCAAAGAGTGGAGTCGTATATTATTTCTGTATTTCTAAAATATTATAACACACAATTAACAAGAAATATAATTAACACGCTATTGCATGTCAGTCATAGATTTCATACTACTTTCCTTTTCGAGATTAACGAGTAGACCAATCGTCCAAACTAGATTCGGAAGCAGAGAGATAGATACGAATCATACCTAATGCCATATTCTGAAGTAGTGCTTGTGTCAGAGGGCTGTCGGTATTTGTACCAGTACCTGTGAGATTGAATTTCCTAAGAATCCATACAATACTGTCTACTAGTTCAGTAGTATCCAATTCGGATTCCAAGCGATGACGAACTGTAATAACACCAATATTATAAACAGTTTGATGCTTCTGTTTAGGACACCACTCAATTTCAGCGCCCAAAATTGAATCAAGTTGATAGTTTGATTCTGATACATGTTCATCAAATTAGTTTCTTATTGTAGCTAGGTGAAAGTCTTCAATTGCTGCTGACACTGGATTAAAGGGATTAGCAGGTATGGTAATCAGGCCGACAGGTTGATCAAATGACAGTACAGTACGAGTTGAAGACCATTTACCTAGTTTGTTGTCACGTTGCTTGATGTAGACGTTGAAGAAGTCACCAGGGAGGACGGCAGCTGATGGTGAAGAGTTGGATTGAAGCATAAGAGTAAGTTTACGCTTGGCTTTAAATCCATCATGCGCTTTGACAAATGATTTCGATATAGACGTTGGTAGACAGGATTGAGCGATTGGTTTGGAGTATCCTTTCAAAATTTCAAATACTGAGATAGTATTATATCTATACATCTCATTTGAAATGAGAACTGCAGTGAAACCATTTAACTTAGGACATGATGACGGAGATGCTGACCGAAGACGAAGATAATCAGCTAATAATTACACCATTTTTTTGCTCGAGAAGGTTCTTGTAATGATGACAGGGTGGTGTTGGACGAAACTGAATATTGTATTTTCGTAAATAGAGTTGGCAGGTTTCATGTTGAAATGCCAAATCACCTTGAATGGAATCCGGAGGCCAAAAACGGGACAGCCAATGATTCTCCAGAGCCACTATTTACGAGTCTAAACATGTTGATTCGATAGGTTGACAGGCAGAAAAAAGGGAGTGTGAATCCATCATATGAAACAGACACTGGTCATTAAGCCAGAAATGATCCACAAAGAGAACATCATTAAAGCTGCTATTGATACCAGAGATGGACATCACTCCTTGACATTTGAGTGGTCACGATGAGAGGCAATCATTGAATCGTTCCACCAAGGACGACAGTATCTGTTGCGCATCGGAATTTCATAGCGTGTTCTTTTCTACGAGCGTTTTCAAATCACCATATGATTCATGTCCACACACATGTGCGTGGTCACGTGAGATGATATTGTGAAGCTCATAAATAGGACTTGGTGACTTCCCGCCTGATGTAACAACGGAGAATTTAAACACGTGAGCTGGATTTAAAGCAAGATCTGCTACCAATGAATCTGATTAAGAATTTTTATGGTTGAGAGTCAAGAAACGCTTGATTTCCATATGTACTGGAAACTGGAGACGATTGTCGTTAATATGCAGATGGTTGCAAACACGAGTGACATTTAGACTAATGATCCATTGATATGACCCTTGGACGACCAGATGAGGAATACCAATTTTACAATTGCGGTCCGACCTACAACTAATTACTGTAGTACCAAGGATCTTTCTCCTGTCACTGGCGTGTTTATCAATACGATATTGCCAATACTGATAATTAGCAATATGTCGTGGTAAAGGTTCATATGACTGCAGACGTGGTAGACCAAGTGAAGAGTGAAAGACACACAATTCTATCATAACAATAGCTTAATAGGGAGGTCCACCATCTACCAAAGAACCAAGTTGGTGGGCCTGTACTACAGTATCGGTCGGGACGCATGACTGGGACGGCGTAGGCGAGAATAGAGTAAGACCAAACCTTTTAAACGTTAGGTGAATTAGAGCTACTGTTTCTCGACTGACTGTAGGATTTGGATGATGCAGATGGAGGTGCATTGGAAGACACAGCGTCATTTTATAACGTACCATCAGAATTATGATAATCAGCCCAATGACCAAATTTGTGACAAATCTTTCATTTTATATGCAATTTCTTTTGACGAAGCTGATCTGCTGTCATACGACGATTGACAGGACCAGATTTATTGCTGAGATTCTGAAGATGATGAACATTACTGCTGTTATAGTTATTTGAACCAGAATTAACAGTATTAGTAGAGAGATCTGGACTGACTTACTGTATTTCTCTCGGGCTTAACTTTTATAATACACTTACTAATGGCTGCTGCAAATGATTCATACGTGACTGAATCAATTAACGTATCATTTGTCGCATTCCCATCATCGTTTTTAGCACGAGCAGCAGCAGACGACATGACTGATACCCGCTGTGCTTCAGGGATAGTATCATTAGCCATGAGTAGCCTTGTCCTTACACAATCATGCAGAACAATTGATGTACCATGAGCAGCATAACGAGAAACTTGTGCAAGGAATAGAAATTCAAATTTGCGAAGTGATTCATTAGCGTGACGAGTTTTGTTCAATAGCTAATTCAAATATTCAAAAAGAATTAAAAAGACAGACAGAGTATTTCGCTTATGCAAGGCTTTACAGATTTCATTAACTCCAGCTGTAGATCCAATGACGTTATTAGAAATAGCGCTGCAGAGATTGATAGCACGGTCGTAAAATTGAGCCTGGAGAGTGGGACCACGAACCTCGGGGATTATACGATTAGGGTTGTTGGCTGGAAGTGCATCATGGTATCGGTACAATCGGTAGAAATTTTCAAAATAAACTTCCTGGTCACCTTTAACATCTTTCATTCGTCCAGGGACAATTCCGAACGTCCCATGAAAAAAGCGGACGGAGTGGTAAATCAACTAGATGTTAGCTGGGACGATAACTATAAAAGAGTAGCGAAGAGGACAGGTAACGAAAAACAGGTATACAGTAGAAGCTCGATGTGTAACTGATATAGCAGAATGTACAAGCAGTTGTACTGAGATTGAGACTGACAGGGAGACAAGATTGACAGATTAGTAAAGATGCAGAACACGAAGGTTCTGAAGACTGAAAAGGATAGCAAATTGCTTTACAAATATCGACGACAAAGACTGACTGAACTATCTAACTCATTAAAGCTAGAACAAGAACCAGATATATTGATATATAAATATCAGATGGATATGTTCTCGATATCGCATCTATTAATCAAATGATATAGATGTCTCTAAATAGAGACATGGCAAAATACAGTATGTAAATATGGAAACACACAAGTATTTTATGTCGAGACTCAAAGAGTGAAGTCGTACATTATTTCTGTATTTCTATGGTGAGGGTGGAGTCGGACAATCGAGTGCTTTGACACAGCCAGTGGAGCCTTTTGGAGGCGCGCACATCTAACTGCAAATCCGATTATGAATCTTGTAACTTTACCATCTCTTGGAAATTTGTCTCAGATTCATGAAGATGGTGCAGACGAGATGGATGCAACAACTGTCAATGAAACTTCTAGAATAAATATTCAAACGATTGGGGATGAATATGTGATTAATGGCCATGATAGTACTGGTGATTGTTATAGTATTAGAAATGGTGACAAAGCTTGTAGTGAAGATGACATGGTGTCTCCAGAAGATCTGATGAGGTAACATCATCTGGTGCGATTGTTTCTGTTGAAGAAAATAATGACGTGAACGGCATTGACCGATAATTGGTGACTAATCCGGCTTTGTTGGCAATGATCCAGCAGAATCTTGATCAAAATTCACGAGGGGTTCCACCTGAGGCGGAAAAGGTGAAGAAAAGTAGATTTACAAGACGTTGAGGGCTTCTGAGATCAAAAAATAATTTCTCATTAGTTTTGCATGACACAATCACAATTTCAAAATTAAAAAAATCAATTTTCTTCAGATCGCTTGCAGACATACCTGCTGAGTTTCATACGTATGACTTGGAATTTTTGTAAGGTATATAAAAAATTCTGGAATATTAGGAAGTTTGGGATAAAATAAATGTTAAAAATATGACTTTTGAAAATGACTAATTTCAGTCGTTTTTTTCCATATTATTCTTCACATCCTACAAATTTTAATTATGGGTTAGAGGAAATTTCAATAAAAATGACTGTGCACAGGTCAGATTGGCATCCTGATAAGAAACACAAGTAATACCGACTTGGATAGAAGAAAGGAGGCATGTTACCTCGTAACGAGCATGATTATTATTATTCTGTACTCATAGTCTCCATGAGGTCCATTCTGTCATCCTGCGACGAAACAAAATGAAACCACCATGTTATTCCCATGCTCCGAACACCAAATTTAATTCTATGAAAAGCCCTGCAATCCTTTTACAAAGCATGTTGCATGAAGTTCGGGAGACCAAACCGAAAAAAAGCGAAACAACAAATTTGATTCTGGAACAAACTGATTTTTTCATCAAAAAAGTCAAACGGAAAATTAGGCTAAAAAGGAATATGTTGAGATAGGCTATAGTACTTGAAATGGATGTGGCGTTCCTGTACCATGTGCATTGTATACTACGAAAAAAGAAAAAAAGACTTGGAGGGACTACGTGTACGGAGGCGACATGTGAAAGGATTTACGTTCAACTTGAACGTATCTTCGCAAAACCAAAGCATGAAAGACTTTAGGTTTCTAAAGCTACATGTTCATAAAATTTCACAAATAATAAACTTCTCAGCAGGAAGAAACGCACGAAGGGGGTACTATTGTGATCAAGTAACAGCTGGTGCATCATCACGCGTCGCATCTACTCAACTTGTCGGTGAGTGGATGCCGAATTCACGTTTGTGATGAAAGACCACGCAATCTTAGAAGTTTATGGGAAGCCGTAGAGTCATTCATTGACAAATATGGCGAACTACTTACTACACTTAGATCTAATTTACTGAACACGAGAGCTATTGACTACGCTAAATACACTCACGATAATGGATCTCATATGACAAATTGTGGAGGTTGTATTGATTGCACAAAGATTGCAATTTACAGATCGGGAGGTGACGGAAGCAATCAACGCTCGTGTTACAGTGGGCACAACCGCTGTCATTGTTTGGTAGATCAAACAATATGTGCACCTGATAGTTTACTATTGTATTTATACAGACCAGAAATTTGTCACCGACATGACCTAAATATATATTGGCAAAGTAACATCGATGCCCAATTAAATGATAAAATTCAAATAGACGGAACTCAATATTGTATATATGGGTACGCGGCTTATCTGATACGTCCCTGGATGCAATTTGCATACCCTAGAGGCACAGACAGTCCACAGAAACAAAAACATAATGTAGAAATTAAAACGGGACGGATTTCTGTGGAGTGGTCTTACAAAGATTTAGAACATTCTTCTTACAGTAACGATTACAGGCGAATGATAAAGGTACGCCAGGCATCGAATGAGATGATATTCAAAACTTCAGCTTTACTTTGCAATTTTAAAGTCTGTCTAAGACACGGTGACCAGGTGCAAAGCTATTTCAATTGTATTCCCCAACCCTAGAAACGTATTTTAACATGATTGTATAAAGTGATACTAAATCAAAGTGATCCTCCTTTAAAATGCAGCAAATGAAATGTTATTATTTTTTCGCTCTTAGATGTCTTCCGTCATTTCCTCAGTCTCCAAATCCAGCCTCCCCCGGTCCATTTGTAATCTCTTCAAATCAAGTTCTAAGCGTCGAACTTTAAGCGCCTCTATCCGACCTAGTGTTCCATCTCCAGTTCTTCTCTTGTATCCTCTCTTTGCTCTGGATTTATCCAAAACCAGACGGTCCTTTTCTATTTCAAAACATTTATTTGCGCTTACCTGTTGGTGACAAAAATATTCATCGTCAAAGTCTTCTGCTGATTGTCATTTTCATCTTAGTTGGGTATCTTCTCCAACCCTGCTACATTCACTGTTAGATCCACTTCTGCTATTAATGTCCTGATCCCGTATATTTCCCCACTAATTCTCAGCCTTCCGTCAAGTACTGTGCGCTCATCTATTTCTACAAACTTTTCTCATAACTCCCGTCCACTGCCAACATTATGTTATTTAAAATCACTTCGCTATCACCCTCACCTCTCTATATATGTATATATTTTTTATCAATAGAAATTACGTTTTTTCACCACATTGCGGTGACCTGAAAGTAATTTTCAAATCTGTCAATAAAACTTTTTCCTAAGGTGGTATGATTCCACTAAAGATACAAACAGGGGCTGCCGCCTCAATTAATTTTAATATATCCAAAACTTTCGGATTTATCTCACCGTGGCCGGACATGTGTGCATCTGTCATCATCACTGCCTTTGATAATGTAGTACAAAGCGTTTAAAAATCTCATGCGCCTTTTTGACGTAATATTGTCTCTATTGTCATAACGGTCGGACGCGGGTTGGTTGTCGCACACGGATTGAATTATAATGAAAAATGGCGGGGGTCGTTATCCAGCATGATATTCTTGTATGGGAGTTTTTGATGCATGAAATGATTTCTGCGCAGGTGGTGTCTCAGTATTATTATCCACACTTGGTGGATTTCGATTACATTATTCGCCCCTTCACGGCCCCCTTGACCGTAATCGTTATGTTTGAAAAGTTGCTAGGTTGCCTTTTGTTGATATTTTTGGATGCTTTATTTCGTCACATCGGTGATAGGAGTAAAATTTAACTGAGCAGTTATGCTATATTGCGGAATAGGGTCATGCACAGATAATTTTCAAATAAAATACACCTTATTTATATTCCACGGCTTTGTGGCTTATGCACCGATTTTGGACAACTTTGAGATGTAAAAATGACTTAAAATTGCATTGTGGCCTACACGTGTATGAAATCACAGGTGAACTTACACATTTCTTGGCCCATTTTTCTCCCAAAAACTAGTTCTGACATCATTCTGCTATAATTATTTCCATAAAATCAGTATGATATAGTGCTACCTCGATTTAAAAATGGGAGAATTTGCGATCAGTAGAGGGAAATTTGATTCAAAGCGTACTTCATAAGTAACCACCCTAAATCATCCCCACTAAATTCAATACCCAAACCTTGAGTAAGGCAGATCACTACTGAAAATGCCGATTTTCCATTTTCCACCCTACTGATCGTGTAATTTTTCTTTAAAAATTATACCGGGCCTTGACCACGTCTAAAACATTATACTAAAACTACACCATTGCAAATTAAGAAACAGTGCACATTTATAGACGCGTTACCAGCACTATAGTATGGTATACCGACAGTAAAATTTGAGTATCATCTTATAGAGAATAGGTGGAAGATTGTACCGAAACTGTACCAGCGTAAATTGAAAAATCCGTAGCATCATGTCCAGGTGGTACTCACACTGTACCGCACTCAAATCCGTTCAAGAATAAATTATTATTAAAATAACTTGAGTAAAAATGAAAAATAATTTATTTTTGGGAATTAGAGGAAAATTATTTTTTAAAGTAGGAAATAAATACATAACTTTTTTTAATATTTCTCCGATTTTTTTTCTTCTGTAATACGGCTCGTATTCACTGTAATAATTTCGATACCCATTTGAAGATGGATAATTATTAACCGCCGTCGTCAAATCACACATGTGGCTTCTAATTCTGAAATTTGGTTGATTGGGTCGTTGTCTCCAGCAATCGTTCTGACCGAGTAAACATTCAATCTTCTCGTCTGTATCAATTTATTTTCATGATGTAATTGCCTACTGGAAAAAAGCTTGCTGTGCTTTTCTTTACACGCATTGGAAAGGACGGGGACAGCTAGACGTGCGTCTCGTGCAACAAAATAGTTCAACAAACATCAACAGGATACACTAACCTATGTACACCCATCAATAACCAACACAAAGACCATATTTTTCATCGTTCTGATCAACTTTTGAAGGGTATACAGAACTCCTTTAGTAGCATTTCTTATCACAAGAAGACTTTGTGTCTGTTTTCATGGCTGGAGTGTGTAGTATTATGCCTTCAACCTTTCTCGTTTGTGGAGGATGAAATTGTTCTTCGTCACTTCAAACATGATAGCACATTTCGAAACACTTTTTTTTCCTATATGCAAAACGTTTCTGCGTTGGTGGAGAAGAAGATTGAACATTTACTTCCAGACCGATTTTCTTCTATATTCGACCGGTGGGCTGATGGAGATACTGATTGCGTTTCTGTTTCTGCAACCTACCCTTCCATTAACTCGATTGGGTATTCAAAAGTCTTACTCGTACATTCAACGATGGAAAGTGAAGACCATTTGGACACAACAGATCGTTATTAGTTTGTAGGGTTTGTATTATCCGTGTATAATCGAACAATACAGAACGTGGTTGCACTTGTGGGCGACAATTGCAATTCCAACAGATCATTTACACGTCGGATTGGGCCCCAATTTGTGGGATGTCACAGCCGCAGATACTATCTGGCATTAAAGGATATGATAATCGAATATACAGAAACGATTGAAAAAGCTAAGACTTTGATGAAGAATCTTTCTTTTCAGATTCCATCCGCAAAACTTGGTCGTCTCACACAGTTGAAAGCCAGACAAGCGAATCAGAGACGGTGGAGTTCGACGTTTTTGAAGCTTAAAAGGTACAAAGAAATCAAAATATAAATCTCACAACTTTTACTACCAGAGCTGATGGACCATTTTATATATGACGACGAAGAAAAAACGATTTATCATATATTCAAAAAGCTGGGTGATCTGGATTTAGTAAAAAGAGAGCTGCAAGGAGATGGCCTTACAATTTCTGCTTCCGTGGCGTTTTTTGGTACTGTAAAACATAGAAGTGCTTCGACACAATCGAAGATTGGTCCAAGGGCTCGAATTGTTTAAAACCCGACTTTTGATTCAGCTATCGTCAAAATTCAAGACAGTGAAGAGGAAAAGCTAACTGGTGTGGAAGAT
This sequence comes from Odonthalia washingtoniensis, assembly GCA_032358235.1. Lineage (NCBI taxonomy): Eukaryota > Rhodophyta > Florideophyceae > Ceramiales > Rhodomelaceae > Odonthalia > Odonthalia washingtoniensis. Next base: position 11,667 of record JAULBU010025654.1, read on the forward strand.
AAAACTGTTCGGCACTTGAGAAAGGAATCACCAAGCGTACTGAATACCATTAATGACTCGGAAGGTCTTTCATTTGTACAACAAGTCCTAAAAACCGGAAACTGGAGTTTTGTATATCAAAATAGGCATACTCTGACCTTCGGTTTATTTTACCAACATCCAATATTTGTGAACGGCTTTTTTCAGTTTCTGGATACGCCCTGAATGACCATCGCAAAGGACTGATCCGTGCAAATTTTGAGTCTCAAATGTGCTTGCATGTCAATGCAAACCTTTGGAGTACTTCTGACGTCAATGAAATAAACGAATGAGATACAAATTTCACCCATGTCATTTGGCCATTTCATTTGGCGAGGGAAAGGGTAGTACCGTTTCATTACCACGTCACTGTATTGACGGTACAGTGACCGTGAAAAACAAAACCAAAATTTAATATATTTTTCTTCTTTGGGATACTTATTTTATATTTATATGTATAAAATACTCATTGTATCTTCATTTTTCAGAAAACAGTGAAATACCTTTTTTTTATAGAAAAATAAATATAATAAATAAATATTTACTTTTGAAAGGGTCTGACCCAATGGTACCAAGTGGACTATATATGTACCAATAGCCTACCTAAAGCTTACTGAAATTTTCCGCTGGGTATTTTTGCGTATTTTTGCGTTGTAAGCGCGCAATAGAGAATGCACTGAAATGCATAAGAAGTACTAATGGCATATTAATACATGTATGGAATAAAAGTTTCGTCCTTTTGGTAGTACCCGCGGTGGAACGGTGGCCGATTTATCTATTTCCAACAATTTGTCTACCTGTACAGAATACAGAAACTGGAGTTGGAGTTGGATAAGATGATTTACAATCAGAGCCTTTGTCTGTCCTTCGCCACGTGTGAGTATCTGAATGGGATTGCATATGTATATAATCGTCAGGGTAACCTGATGGTGATGAGAATAAACGTCAGGGTAGGCTGTAAGAGTGAGTGGAGAATTCAAGAAGGCTATTGTAGGTAGCGGCAGTATCAGTGTGATATAGGAGCGTGTCCGATCAATGATACAGTATCTAAGCGATTATGCAGGGCGCTTTTAGAAAGAGAGCCCGGGTAAGGCTAGATAATGAAAGCAGGTCTCCATCGATATGAACGAACAATGTTGATAACTGGAATTCATTGGTAAACAATGAATAATGCGCGGTGACTTCTGTAACTACGAATAAACTGATTTAATTAGTAGTAGTTGTATTGAAAGTGAAATAGAGGAAAAGGGGGATAATAAGGGTAAGGTGCAAATGGTATTGTTATACAAATAGGAATTCCAAGCACGAATCACACACAGTAGATCTCCGCAAGTTGGAATAGCTATAGCTCCTAGTACTGTGCGACTATATGTAGTGCTTCGGATGTGGCCTAGTGCCATGGGTGTACTGTCGGTGACTGGAAGGCGCCAGGTGTCATCTACAGTAGAGAGATGACTATCTGTAGTAGGCCGTATCTTTATTGGATAGACTATTTTGTGTGTGTTACACTTGCTCTACTGTATGCGTTGTACACAATTCATACCAAAGAATTTCCACAGTTCGTCCTCTATCTAACCGCACCTTATAATTTTTTTAATGCCTTCTCCCCCCGTACTAAGAAAATTTGTTTCATTTAAACAGAATAAATTACTTCCCGATCTCCTTTCATACTTTTCTTCGGCTTCCTTCCGTTGATTTTCCTTTTTCGCTCTTGTTAATTGAGATATTTTCTTGGGTATATGTTACTATGTAGCTATAATATATTTCTGTGGATAGGTAATACGAATTTCACTCGTAGTCATTGCAGCATCTATATTTCCTCCAGGCTCTGCGGTCCATTCATCCAACCAGAATTTTATTTCTGTCTCATATGATGACACCGTTGTAACCTATCATTTCCCCTCTCTTCGGATTAGACACCCAACCCATTTTAGAATTTCGATCGAGTACGGCTTTCGGGTACTGCTATTGAGGTATACACCGCAATCTAATTGTGCTGTAAGCTCAACGTTGTACAATCAAAGTTGTGGGTAGTACAGTACCGTGATTTAGAACTAGGTCCGCAACGTGTATATTACTGTATGTGGCTGTAGGCGCGGTGGTGACCCGTATGGTAGGTGACTACTGAATAGCAGCAATATGTAGTTAGTTATCGAGGTGGAAGGAGAGTAGGTTAGAATAGACAAAAAGGAGTCGGGTAAGAAATAAGTGAGGAATGGGATAATGGGTGGAGCAGGGATCGATATCAATGCGCAAAAGGGGACGAAAGTAAAATTCTAAATGACTACAGCTGCAAGTTACAATTAGAACGAGCGCGAAGTTTGGAACTATACAAACCTTGTGGTTGTTGACTTATTGGTTGACCGAGCGACTACACACAGATCGGGATCAATTCTAAACGTAAAGATTAATGAGTTGAAGATAAGTAAGTGAAAGAGAAGGGGAGACAGGGAATGGTGCTGGTGGCGTTCTTATAGTGAAGAAGAACGCCAAGATCGGACACAAGAGACAGAAGATTACGTCAGGGTAGAATATAGTAGGTTAGAGGATACGTGTCCAACTGTCATGATCCCAATAGTGTGGGTCAAGGTAAAATAGAGAAGCCGGAAGATGTTTTTTCATTAGTTGGAAGTTCCAATGAATGTAGGTATGTTATTCTACCATGTGATATGAGATCTAGTTTAAACAGTCCTTCTATTCACTTAATAAAGCACCATGATAAAAAGGATTGAGTTTAAATTTGAATTCAAAATGTTTTGTTTTTTTTGTTGTTTGATTTGATTTTGATTTTGTGTAAGTTCTATTGAAAGTTTGTGAGAGAATTTTAGCTTGAAATCATAATTGAGTATGTCAAAGGAAATTATGCCTAGTTTGTTACAACAAGTTGTTGTTTTGTTTTGAGTTATGTCCAGGTAGGGAGTTCCATGATTTTAGTCGGAAGGTATACCAAGTAATGTTGTTTAAGTGCTTTATATATGCCTTTAAAACACGATGTATAATGAAATGCCAAAATGAAGAAAGTATACCAAGTAATGTTGTGATGTGTTTTTTGATTTATTTTGTTGTTTTTTAAAAACATATATAAGTATATATTGGGATATGAGCAATGTATAAATGAATGCCAAAGGGATGAAGGTACAACGGTATTAATTAGTGAGAGTATCCATGAAGATCAATATGGTGAATAGGGGAAAGTAGGGAATTAGTCAATGTTAAAAAGATTGATGTAATGTGGAAAAAGAAGTGCGTCCTTAGTAATAGGATGTAATTAATGTTGAAGGTAAGAAGGATGTAAATAAAGAAATGAAAGTCGTTTTAAGTGTCCGATCTATACCATATTATCAATTCGGTAGAGCTGGGAGTTCGAGATGATGTATAAAGCATGTTTCTTAGAGCGGCCTGAGTCATCGGTTTCGTAAGTCCATCCGCGATGTTAGATTCAGAACGAACAAGGCCGATGTTCAAGATCGCCCTATCTTTAAACACATCTTTTTCCACTGTAATATCCAGTATTAATCGCTTCTCCGAAGTTCGGCTCCCTTACTGATCACCTCGAACAATGACTTTGAGTCTGTAAACATATCCAATGGAATGGTCTTGTTGACTAATTCATCAATTTCAGAAGAAAGGATGAAAGAAGCATCGAAAAGATCAGAGAAAGCAATGAATTCAGCTGCCATCGTCGAACGGAACATTCGCTTTGCATTATAACTCCGGAAGACCAATGGTATGACATTATGCGATACATAGGTCAGAAATATTATGAATCCGAGTTGACTCGATTGGTCAGAGTTTGTTGCTAAACGAGGCATCCGAATATCCAATCAATCGGAGGGTATCTAAGTCGAATTTAGGAAAATAAATATCCATTATTTGTTTTAATGCGTAGTGTGTGGCCGAGTTGAGTAGCTTGATGAATGGAACCGTGGTTGTTTCAAATTCATCTTCGATCACTTGCCCAAGTCTGGAGATCTCATACAAGCATTCCGTTCTTGTATGAGTAATCCATGCTATTCATATTCTCATTGAGCTAAAAGACGTAAAGGATGCGTCCATGTCGAGCTTTTACAGCGTGCATAAATAATTCTTTTGAGTTTGTACCGTTGTTTTTATCACCAAAGATAAGTTGGAAGCTTGATAAATCACATGACAGTGATGTTGGTGGTTTCATGTCGAACCTTTCTTGTGTTTTGGATGATAATTCTTGACAGGACTTGTCACCAGCCCTTAATAAATCATCCATGTAAGTTCCGGAGAGACCAGAAAGTTGGGAGTTTTTCATGAGATAGTGAAAGGAAGAGCCAGATTTAAATTGATTCATGTGTAGGTCGTTGATATGGTGTTGTTGCAGGGTCTGGAACCACAGATCTCCTGATTGATACAACCCATACAATGGTTGCAATATTTTTACACATTTATCAAGGTTGAGTTCCAGTTTGGAAACGTTTTAATTTTGAAAAAGGTCTCATGCTAGTCAGATTGTCGATTGGATTTACGCCTCTGTTACATCTTCCTTCCAAACGTTGAACCAAAATATTGATGCGAAAGCAAGTAGTATTAGAATAGATGATATGAAGGTTGTAGTCTTTGGCTTGAATGTACTATAAAGTGCTTGAGTTTGTCATGGTGACCACCAATGACAGACTTAGTCTTACGTTCTATTTCCCCATCATTGTTGGACTTTAAGGCGAGTACGAATCGTCCTGGTAGCACGTTTCCATTCAGCAGTACCTCATCTTTTCGAATTACCTTGAAGGTATCGCGTTTTATCAACTTCTTCATTTCGTCCCTTCTAGCTTGGATCATCTCTGGCGTTTTAGAACGAGGGTCTTTCATAGGTATTACTTCTGTCAGATATATTTCATTTTCTATGGAAGTTGTTCGAATGGTTTTGAGTGATTTTTTGACGTCAGCGAAGAAAGGTGATGAAATTGTGGATGGTGACACATAGCTTTCGATTTGAGTTTTAGAATAAGGCCGAGTATTTGCGTTCGGAAGGACATATATGTGGACTAGAGTTTTAGTAAGATCAGAGGAAGCAGCTTTGAACGGTCCAGGATATTCTCAGTTTTTAGAAGTGTGTCCTTTTTCCCTCCAAATCAAAACTTGGTCATCCGGATCGTAAACCGCATCTGTTGCTCTTGGGACATTGAGTTGAAGATCACGCAAGATACGCATCTTATTGATTTGGATCTTCATGTATGGCCTTTTTACCAGAGCTATTTCGCTTTTTTCGTTTGTGTTTGTGTTTGGTTTTCTACCAAATTCGTGGGAATTTCCATTCTGGGAAACTCTTCTAAAAGGAGGGCGGAAGGGATGAGCCGGTCTGGTCCTGTTGTGCCATTCATATCCTTTACGGATAATGCCAAAACTAGGTCAAAGTCAAATTTGGGATTAGAAATAAACATTGTACGTGCCACAGGCCTAATGGGATCATGGTATCTGTCGAAGATTCTAAGACCATTATGCGCTTCCACTCCTGTCCGTTCTACTTCAATTCCATCCAATGAAGCAAGTATTATAAATGATTCCCCGAGGTTGGACTCTTGATCTACAATCATATGATTTGGTAAGCCGGTTTAGATTGTGGTCCAAAATTTTATTACCGCATTCCAGACTGTTGTTATCTCCATGTTTTCAAGTTTAAATGCCGTACTGAATTGCATTCATTCGTCTAACATATGTAGTATACTATGTTTCTTTCTTTTGATAGTGAGGTAGAATATGTCGAATAAGATTCGTTCGTTGAAGCAAGCTGAATCCGAGCCTAAGGATACTCTAAAAAGTAATGGAGATGTAGCTACTATTTGACATGGATCACAACGTGAATTAATATAGTTCAATATCCGTAATGTTTTAGGATCTGCTTCTGATGGATTAGTGTGTTTCAATAGGTTGAAGAGTTTTGTAGGCGTGGGGTGGAAGACGTGTCGATGTAAGCATTGTAACTCACTGCGACCGAAATTTATCGTAAATGGATGGTGTGTTTGTAGTAGAGTATGAAAGTGTGAGGAATCACTGCAAAACAATGGGTCGAACTATGCCTCCAAAAAGAAAACCAGACAATTTTTAGAAAAATGTGACCTCCTTGTCAGCTTATTATTCACGTTGTCAATCATTAATTGATTACCGTCGAGAACATTGATAGCAATCAGAGGTGGAACATAGATC
>JAULBU010025665.1:0-17855 GCA_032358235.1 Odonthalia washingtoniensis
GCATCGATTACTTGCATAATATACGATGTTTTCCGTCCCTTTCTAGTCTGCCAGTAGTATAAGGTAGCCTAATTAGCTGCGAAAATCGCGGGCGTTTCCAAACGCTGCATTGCTAATGATTATCATCCTCGTTTTCTTCATGTCAAGGTTACGGAATCGTAGTCCTGTACTAGCCGTGTCTTGGAGTCGTCGTACTGCTTTTGAGTTGTCGCATTTATCTATGTGTTCTTGCATCTTTTCCTGGTGCGAGGATCTGTATTTCTGCGCAAATATCGGGCCGGATGCAAACTCATAAGTACTGGGCTAAGGCCCGCTGACTTGTGAAGTCAGCCTGCGTATGCGAGTGGGTAAGGCGATGGATTTTCTTCTTTTGGGTAATGGACATTTGTCCGTCTTGTCTGTTCTTATTAATTGTGAGTCCATTGAAGATGATGGTGTTCTTATCTAAGAATTTTCTTGGCTTACTGAGAAATTTGCTAGATGCTTTTTCCTCATCCCTTATGGATGCCGGTGTTCCCATGGCTAAAGAGTCATCTACTTGTGGGACTACCAAGCCGTCGGGATGGCCATTTCGTATTCTAACCAGTACACATGGGCCTGCTTTTATACGTACCATTTTTAATTATACTGGATGGTGCTCGAAGTATGTTAAATGCCAATGCAAACCACTTTTCGATATCCCATAAAGTGGTTTCATTACGGGGAGCACCATCCCTGGTCCTAGACCAAATTCCTCTGGTGCGGAAATATATACCTGTACCTATAGGTTTGTCGTGGATTGCAAGTATGCCTGAGTAATATCCTGGGAGAAGATCCTCATCTCCGGGAAGGATGGTGCTAGTGCCAATAGTAATCTTTGTGATGATCTACTTACCTTGGGAGACTTTGTACCAATTCTTGTCGATCCGACATCTTGATAGTTTTTCGCAACCAGTCTGGACTTCTTTGGGGTCCCCATCCCTGTTAGTTTTTTCTCGTCAACGAAACGTGATCCAAACACACACGTTCCGTCCGGTATTAATGCATTATCCCTTCCAGCTCGGCCTTCCTGGCTTTTCTAAAATTCAATCCTGTTGTTAATGTGGTTATCATGGTTTCTGGTGGATTCTCGTCCTCGTCTGCTTCGTGAAGTCGGGAGCGTATGTATGGTTTTATGCATGTGGACTTAAATAGACGTCTAGCTTGTGATGTCTGAACGACCGCCGCCTCTCTGTCTATGGAGACAAAACGGTGTGATTCCTCCCATGACTTACTTCCTGTGCGATACACCCGTACAAGTGCGCCTTCTGGGAGGCATCGTAGTTTGGCTGATTTATCTATTAATCTCGGTTCAGATCCATGTTTCAGTCCTAACTTGATTCGTCTTGACGCATGTTCCTTGATTACCTCATTCATCGCTTGATCGATCACTTCTGCGCGTTGATGCTGTGTTGATTCTGGTGTGATGCGGGTGGGACGTGGGATTGTTCCATACACTAGTAGCATTGGGCAGAGGCCCTCAGGCTCAACAAAGCTATTTTGTGAAAAGTTTCCATCTTTAGGCATTCATCGTTTGTGATAGTTTTGTCTAATGTTTTCCTCGGTAATATATATATGCCCGTCGGAGCGGAGCGTGGTATCTACTATGCCTATTGGGTCTGGGGTCTCAATGGGTGCTTCTCCGATCCGTACTCCATCGTTCCATGCTGCTGATCTGAATTCGGAGGATGTATAGTTACTCCCCTGGTCTATGGATAGGAAGTCTGGGGGCCCGCAATATAATAACGACCACATTCTTCGTATTGCACGCCATACTTCTGTTAAAGTCTAGTTCTTGATGAATCTAGCTGCCGTAAAGTGGGTTGCGGCGTCAACCATGTGGACAACCGGTTTTTCGTTCAACCACATGGTATCTACCTGTACTTCGTGGTTGAACCTCATATCGGCAGTACCAATTGTTAACTTGAATCTTCTTGGGGCAGCACTTCTTTCAGCGCAAGTATTGAAATCCTCCATTATCTTTGATATGGCTTCATTTGTTGCGGTGTTCGTATGTTTTCTACTTGCTCTTTTGAATGGGTTTCTTTTCGCTTGTATAATTAGGTGACCAATGGTTGTATGTGTCTTCTGTAGTTCTGAAAACGTATAGAAGATATACCGTTGGTCTTGTGGTTCCCATTTATGGATGATTAAATAGTTGATAAAATGTAGTGGTTGCTTTTGGTCGCCATATGTGGGGTGTTGTTGTATGCTGAGGTCGAGATTATTCTCGAGCAAGTCCTTTATGCTTGATAGGTATGTAACTGCCTCTTTCACTAGGAATTTGACGTCTATCAATATCCTGAGTTGATGGAATGGGATTGTATTTTTACTTCCCCGATCGCTGCCGAGGTTTCTCCTATACATTTGACTTTCTTGTCGCAGAGTGGCCTAATTGCTTGTTTAATGCTAAATGTTCTGCAATATGCAGTGTATTGGATTAGTGACATAACGGACCTTCTTTTTTCGCAAGTATCGAGCCTTATTCCCTCGAATTGGGTCACGCCGACGCCCTTTTTCGTTGGGTAGACATTGTTTTCGATGAGTATTCGTGCATCGTGTGGTTTTATTGATATGTATGTCTGTTGTTGGTTGAAGTTATGATGCCTTTGTCCTTTATTTGTAGGGTTATCCGCCTTCACTTTTATCGTTTCGTCGCGTCGTCCGTTTCGATGTCTTTCTAATTTGTCGTTCTGGTTTTGGGTTTTGTTGTGTGAATAGTTGAAATGGGTCGTTATTCCATTGGACGTTTTGTACGACTACATCGTTTCTTCTTTCCACTTCTCGATTTCTGTAATTTTTGATTGACCCGTATGATATGGGTTACCATTAATAAAATCAGGTTCCTCCTGTTTAGTTTCGCGCAATGGATAACGTTTGTTTGTCACCGCACAATCGTGTAGGAAGGATGATTCTGTAAGTTATGCTTCAATTTATGTACATCGTTGTGCAGAAATAAATATCATATCAATGCCCTCTCCACCATCGTTGACCCACTGGGCTTCCCCTTCATCATTTACTTCGTCTTCTTCTGACGAAGATTCTGCATTATATATTGCGTCAAGATCCTCGATGGCTATAAGAGCGGTTGGGTGATTCTGCTTTAGCTTGCAAATGGCTTCTAATACTTCATTTTGAGGGTGTTTGTCGTTTTTAGGATGATCCTTACCGCATACAAAACGGCCCCGAACACCCCTCATCCATGACGATCATAACTTCTTTTGTTCTTATTTCTTCTTTCCCCCGTATCCTTTCTTCCGGAATGACCTCACTTCCCTCTTCGCATCACCCCCGAATCTTTTCCCGAGCGAATATAACGCTTCAACTTCTACCTCTCCCTCTGCGATCATCTCCACGCTCGATGCGCCAGCGGTTCTTGGTGTATCGCTCTAGTGATTCGCAATTCGGTCTATTGTGTGCTGAGATTTATCAGGCATACTATCCTTCAGCGTGGCTTGTACCTCAGGTATATCCGCGGCCGTCAATAATTGGTCGGTCAAGTATCCGTCTCCTTGATACTTGTCGTCGAGTTGATTTTGGATAGTGACCATGTGTGCTATGAACGTTCTAAATACTGCCAATTCAGATTCCTCTGGTCTCTTTTGTATCTCTCCTGACAACCTGATCGTCTGCCATTGTGCCAGTATGCGTGCTCGTTGTTCATTACTATGGTACCAATCCCTAAGCATTTTAATGGCATCCTTATGTGATGCGCAACTCTCCTGATACTCATCAAAGAAATCCAATGCATCCCTTTTCAACATTATAGGTAAGGATTCGAGCTTGTCTATATGAGGGATGTTGCACATTTTCGTTAATGTTTTAAACCTTCTTATCAACCTTTCTAGGTCATCTTCATATGCCCCACTGAACTTGTCCTCCCTGTCAAAAGCTTTTACAAGTCTTCTTATGCCGAGGCCGTGTTCATTTCCCTAATGGTCCTGCCTGTTTGTGTGTCGTGATGTGTTGATCCTGTCAGATATTGGTGATGCGTTTCCACGCAGTCCTCTGTTATGGTAAGCAGATATGTTTTTCTTATTATATTCGTCTGAGGAATAATCGTCTCTGTCTGGATTCCCTGTTGGACTTTGAAACATATTTCCCCTCTCCTCCTCTATTGCTTCTTGTGGTTCGTTTAGGTTTTCACTCTGGTCCGCTTCCTCAGGCCTTCTTTATTTTTCCATTGTATTCAATTCCCCCTTGCACTTCATCGAGGATTGTAACCCTTTCCTTTTTCGCCTCATCTCTTACTTCAGCTACTATCCTATCACTCCTACTAGGAAAAATGTGGTGTTCGCGGCGTAACAATTCAATTATTGAGCTGGCTAGGTTTTTCCTTCCACTCACATCTACGTGGACATCTCTAGTTGTTAGAAAGTCTGACCATATTGTCAGGACTGGCCTTGTTCATGCTTTTATGGATTTTCGCCAAAAAGCCGTGCGAAATTCCCACCACAATCTTCCTCTTGTCATCAATGTATCCTTATTTGCTTTCAACATTTCCTATGTATAGATCCTTACCGCTTTCTTTTATGACGCGATCTGGGATTCTGTTGATAATTATTGTGGGGGGTCTGGATCATCAAATATCCTGTCTAAATCTGTCCATTTTATTTTTTCGTCATTCTCATCCTCGAATTCTTCTTCAACTATTTCTCCCTTCTGTCTCAATTCGATCTTTTCTATTACCTGGTCCGTCCTGTTCTTCGGGATTCCACTCGAGTTTGATTCTGTAGGTGTGTTCTTGGGAGGGTTTTTGGTTGAATTCTTGTTTCCATCCTTTCCTGTTGGTGTCTGTTTTGTCGAAGGTGATCTTATTTCCGGTGCTGGGATTCCCTGTTGTCTTGCAGATATTTTCTTATCCATATCAGGACTTGTGGTGCCTCCAGTCCCTCGAGTCGTCATACTTCCTCGATAATATCGAGAGTTAGAACTGTCGAAGACTCTCGGTTGACACGCGGCTACCCCTTTCCTCTTTATGGACCCCTTTGAATCCTGTTGCCGATCTCCCTCCAAGTACTACTTTCCTCTCTCACCTTCAGCCGTATCTCCAACATAAAATATATTTGCTAACGTACCAAATATATGAAGTACCACGCTAATAATATTATCACATTTTTTGGTCTGTTTGGCTGGTTTAATCCTTCCCTCAGTCTTTTCAAGGCGATTCACGGGGAGTGGATGATTACTGTACAGGTTCTGTACGTGGTCCCGACCCTGAGTTCGCGGTCGGTTCGCTGGCCGTCGCGGAGTACGTTAACTGGCTTGCGGATGGTATCACACCAGGGTTTTTACCTCGCGCGTACGGTTGACACCGTTGTCTGAGAATGACCTTGCAAAAGGCAGCTGGCTCGTGTGTTTTGTTTATTCAATTAATCTGTATCGTTTTTCTCCTCCTACTTCCCCCCTCCTTCGAAGCGGTATGTATACCGTTTTTCGACTGGTTTTTATTCTTTTAAATGCCACGTGTAATATATATTCTATTGTCTCTACTGTCGGCAGTGTGTTCCTTTTTCTGCCTTTCTACTTTCTTGCCAAGGTCTAGGTCGGCGAGTCCTTCTTTTTATCCTCCCGGTGTTCTGGTGACCCTAATCTAAGTGACACACAAATGCTTCACGTGATATATTGAACTTGATATATTCAACACCTCTTTGTTAAACAAGGACATGGCATTCTCGTTTAGCATTATAGGTATCGATTTCCTTTCCTGTTCGTGGGTCATGTCGCACATGTGGGCTTATGACTAAAAGGTTTCTACAATATCGTAAATGTCTGCCTCATACCTTCCAGTGCATTTGGTCTTTCCTACGAAGGCTCGAACCATCCCTTGTACGCCCAATCCCCTCTATTCATTATAATAGCCCTCAATTCCCTCAAAATCGGTATCTTTTTTCGTGTGCGGTTGGAATTGTTGTGTTTCCTTCTTTCGCTTTATGTCTTTGGGATTTCTGTCGTTGCCTTTCAGTCCTTTTCTTCTGCGGATGAGTCAGAGCTACTTCCATCATCGTCGTCTGGTGCGTTGTCTCTGCTTTGATCTTCGTTTAATACTGGATTCTCGTTTATTGTTACCTGCACAATGTAGGTAGGCTCATTCAGTCGTTTTTCAGTACTATATCCGTATCGTTGTTTTAGTTCTTTTCTCTGATGGTTCCCCTGTAGATGTCTCCTATTTTCCTTTCCCGTTTCTCCTCCTTACTGCTTGGAAAGACATATTCATACCAGTAAATGATGTCAATGATCGCTTCGTATGGAGATCTTTTTCTATCTTCATTTATGTATATGCCTCTTTTTAGTAATATATCTTTCCACTCGTGTAGAATGAGTTTCGTCCAGGAACAGATCGTATGTGGCCTAGAGGAGTTCATGAAGTCCTCCCAGAGGATTTCTTCTATCATACTCCTTCGCGAGTAGGCTAAGAGCATTTGATTCGAATAATACCTTAAAGTTTTTAGGTGAGTATGGTGTTCCTTTTTTCGGCGCGGATTAGTCGAGAGGGTCTGGGTCCTCAACAAATTTTGTAAAGGGTCTACCTTCTCTTTCTCTATCCTCTTTGGTTGCTCCTACCGTCCATGTCTTTCCAATCAGACCGCTAATACCATTGCTTGGTACTATAGTACCGATTTCGAGTGGGCTTATGGATTCTTGTTCTTTTTATCTTCAAGGTGTGGAAGTAGTCACTAGTGCAGGCATACATGCTGGGGTTGGTGGCGATTTTCCCGAACGTAATCCGGGTCTTCGGCCATATTGGGAAGCCATACTTCCAAATGATGCAGTTATAAATGTTGTATAACTGTTCAGCCTGTCCTCAATTCGCCTCCCACCAACTTCGTGTTGTACCACGTGTAATATCTGAATCATCCTCCTCTTTTCCTCAAGAAGTGAATTCCTTATCTCGTGTCCATACGCAGTATTTATTCTGTGAGTAATCAGCCGTGTGATTGTACGTTATCCGCTAAGCCTTGAGGTGTGCGGTTGGTTCTCGAATCCGGACGCACCAATGGTTTCGTTCGTCATGCGGGTTGGGAGAACAGATCCTACCCTTTCTTCAATAGGATCTCCGAGCCCTGTTCGCGGCCAGCTGTTAGGTATTATTCTAACACGCGGCGTACATTTCAGCTTTCAATGAACTACATGCTCGTTTAAGGTGATAGTCGGCTGTCTGGCCGCGTCAGAGTGATCTCCTTTGGGTTGTTCGTTTTCAATTAAAATTAGTACCGAAATTATTTATTGGGAAGCTCCTTCTTCTCCCTGGATCTGCATAAGTACGGTCCATCTCACTCTCTAGGTGTGTTGCGCCACATGTGTCCGCGTACAGTGTTTCATGATGGTCGTATCTCATTATGGTACACGTAGGACCGACTGTGTACAGTAATGTACTTGGTGACCTGTCAATTTATATTCTATTGCATTCTGATGTGCAATAAATCTCACACGTGTTTCAATAAATCTCATATCGATTCTCCTACTGTACATGATATCCACCGCCAATCAATTTCCTTTCTCGTAATGATCCTCCTCCAGTAATGTATCTATACCTGTTGGTTCCCAGCTTCTATTTTTCTTCCTACCCTTTACGTTTACCCTTATTATTCTTCACCCTTATTTCATGATGGAACCGTCTTAGTCGACCAAATAGACACCTTGCGTCTAATCTTCATGGTCATACCGTCGCCCTGTACAACCATCGAGACTTTCAACGGCTCTTTAAAATATGTATGGCGAAAATAGCGCCTGCTTCATCTAGTTTCTTAACTAGTGGTTCATCTAGTACATTATTGTCTGAGCCTATAGCATGATGCGACGATTTTCACCCACATATCAAATTCCGACCCCAATCTACCTCCTGTAGTTTGACTTCTTACATCCGGCATCCTGCTTTTCACTGCCTTTCTGGTGTAGTGGTTTCGATTGGCCGCATGTGCCTGTTTTAAACCACGAGTCTCACGTTATTCACAGCTCTTCTTATGGTAATCAGCCATCAGATGATATATTTCATTCCGCCTCTCGGGTGAGCTGTTCTGAAAATTCTTTCAGTAGTGTTTCCCATGCAGTAGTTTAAGCGTTCGAGCAGCGGCTTCTTGTTTTGATCGGTATCGAAGCTGTTCTTCTCACCCCGGAGAATCTCCCATTTTTATCATCTTCCATATACATATTCAGATTAGGGTTTCATGTATGTGCCGTAGATTCATCCTCAACTTCTTCGCAATTTCCCGCACGTGACGTTACGTGTTTCAAAAAATCCTTCCAGTCCAATTTTTAGGTCGGAGTAATTAGATGATACGTCTTCTTTTACCATTTTATGTATGGTCACCGATCCTAAGTTATTTACAATATGCCCCACGGTCACCTTTGATTTATCTGCTATGACCCAATATATTATATTCATCCCTAATAATGGTGTGTCGTCTGAAAATAGAATGAGCACGCGTTTGCCGCATCCTTGTCTACTAAATTCACGCGTATTAACTTGATTTAATGATCAGTGTATGCAGTGAGGTATACAGTATGCTATACTGCACTACCTCCCACTACAGCACAACAAGGCATATAACAACAAAACGGTAACACTCTTCCAAGAAACACCCAACCAGATACTACCTCACAACCATCCTACCGTCGTCGTGGGATTCGTGGTTCAAATTCCTTAAATCCCTCTGAAATAATGAACGAAGACAACAACGAAGACAACAAAAACGAACAAAAGAATCCAGTGATCACTTAACCGCCTAAAATGAAGGCTAGTCATATTTCTCAGTTAATAATCTCTCACTTCAAGGACAGATGGTTCAGCGGAAACTTCGATGAGAGCGTTACGAATTTCATTCTTGATTACGACCGCTTCATGAACCAACTGTCTCTTCACAACAACCAGAAGTGCCTGCTCTTCAGAAACATCCTCAAAGAACCAGCCAGCACTTTCTATTCTAACAACGTTGGAGAAGACATATAATGTGACAAGATAATTGAGATAATGCACCTAATATGATTCAGACTACCGACAAAGAGAGTCCCAGTCCATATTTGACAGTCTCAGACTATCCCTCTTCATGTATGTACATCACGTAACAGAAGACAGCATTAGCCTCTCCCAGATCGAATCATACATAGACAAATTGAACCCCCAATGGGTTCCCATGTTTCGAAACCCATCACACAAACTTAAAGTCCTAAGTATATCCCTTGCTTCATTTGGGCTGCCATATTACGATCAAACGAGCTATCTTAAAACCTAAATTAGCCAACGTTCCTCACCACCCTTACACATGTGCATATGCACATATGAATTCAATCGCCCAACGTATAGAAGGCTTGTGCTCCATACTTCTAGTTTGTGGCGCTCTCATTTGACCTTCTCAAACTACCCCGGTGTCTAACCAACTAAAAAGCCAGGAGATGATAGAGTCATTCAAGCAGTTAGTAGAGACATAACAAAAAAAAACTTGGCATTTCTTTTGTACTCTAACACCAAAGAATCCCAGTCGCAAACGAAGTCTCACACGGACCACGTGACCCTCCATCTGGATCCCAACTTCTTGTTTTCAGGAAAGTGACGGAAAATGGGAAGGATATTTTAAATGTATCTCCATCGCTAATGAGACTACCATCTTGCAGCTTCCGCGGGACGGAAAATATTTAGAAGCGTGTGTGTAAAATAAATCATGCATAACATCCAATCTCAGGGATACGGTTGGGACCTCACTAAACAACGACTATCACTAGTACATGACGATGAAATCACCCACCAGAGGCTACTTTTGCAAAGAACGAGAGGAGAACCCGACGCCACTGATTTGGTAAACGTTCCAAGAAAGTTGAAAGTCACCAAACGGTCGCGAGAGGAGATGATATTCGCGGAATCCCGAATAACTGAACTTGAAGGACTGATTAAAGATCGAATTTTTCAATCCATCCACGCGTCTAATTTCGCGGGACCAGTGAGAATTTTTGGTTCCCGATTAATTTTTACGATGAATAAAGTTAGTAGACTCAAAAGAAGAAAAGCAGATTGATCGCACAACATTGCGCGGATGAGAATACAAAATCCATCGCAACCAAAGTGTTAACAGTTCAACGTTTCTCACAAAGGGTGACATTATATATCGCCACATACATGTCATCGGTGAAATCGTACACCTGAGACATAACCCACGCGTAAATTCAATCGCACTCATACCTCGAGCGTGATGTTTACACTAGAGCTCGAGACGAGCTAGGATTGCCTCCGGATATATTCTGAAAGTAGTAAAGCCTTTGTACGGCATTACAGAATCTGGATTTCATTGGTACATAACGTACCTAGCACACTACATCGAGACGTTATCAATGAACAGAGAGAGATCCGATAAGCGCGTATTGGTGAAGAGGACAAGAGATAGGTTAGAATGGTGAATTTTGTTTCAAGTTGATGATTCTCTAGGATTCGGTACGCAATCATTCTTGGACATAGAAAAAAAGACCTCACATACCTTCACGTGCGTGAGGTCATTTCTTCACCCCACAAAAAAAATTCCGAAGTCCCAGTCTCATTCAACAGGGTCTCAATCAACGCACTGGCCATCACTACCCTTCACATATCCCAGAAAGATAAAATCGACCGCCTCAAATTTGAAGACAGCCAGAAGACGTTAGCAGTTTACAGAGCACTAGCTCAATACGTTCTGGTACATACTAGTCCGTACATCTGCGCCCCGGTGCAATTTCTGGCTCCTGGAACACAACCTTCAAAGGACTCGGACTTCAAAGCCCTCCTAATGACAACGAAATCCATTAAATACTTGAAACTGCAAATACTGAGCTACGTACCCTTGGATGTAAAGACGATAAAAATATTCCTCCTAACAGATGGCTGATTTGCAACTGCAGAGGGTCTAAAGAGCTAATTTGGATACTTAATCTTGACGGTAGACAAAAATGATAACTGAAATATCTGCGGCTATGGCAGTAACAGATGTCAAAAAACCGCCAGATCCGTCATGGTGGCCGAGGTACAGGCGCTCGTACTTGGTTTTGATGTATCATAAGTGGTAAGAGACCAACTATAAGAAATACTGCGGAGACAAGAAAATATGGAGTCCATGATATACTCCAAAATAGTCTTCAACTTGGCCACTGAAGGTCCAGATTTAAGAAACGCACCTGAAAACAGACGTACTGGCGCTATGCCAAAGGTACAACAATTTTCAGATATACAAAATTGCGTGGATTCCGGAAAATGAAAACCCAGTCGACTCGCTCATCTAGCCCATTCTTAAAATATTTTCATCCCTATTCCTTATAATTGATGCCAACAAGTTCTCGCTCAATCCCGATGGATGGGCATCTTCGCGTTCTCTCGGAAGAGAAAAGTTGGAGTGTAGATTTCGCTTGACGAAATCGATAAGGTTCGAAGAGACGAGCTAACGGGCGATAGATGGAGTAAAACGAGGAAGGAATGGGGAGCGTAAATGAAACGTTGAAGGCACGGAGACATGCACGAGAGGAGGGAACGCAATCGTCAGCGTGATGAATGTAAGGCCAACTCGTAGATGCATGAGAGGAGAAATAGAAAAGGCCATTCGTGCGAAAAGGAGGACGGAAAGGACCATTCACAGCACTTCGAAGGATACGAGAGGCCACACGCGGAGCTTTAAAGGAGAAGAACGGAAATTATCATGCACGGAACGTCAAAGGAGACGGGAGTTCACGCGCGTAACTTCGAAAGGAGGTAGGTTACAAATATCATATATGTGACTTCTAATGCCAAGGTAGAGGGAAGCGAAAAAAGGACTAGACGATCGTATAACGAACAAAAAATATACAGAAACTGTAGACTTATAGTACACGAAAATGACTGTATTTCAGGTGAGAATTTATTCTACTACTGAAAAATACTTTTTCCTGGTACATGTTTAGAGAAATTGCTGAAGCATCTTCTAACGGTAAAATTCTATATCACGTGTACCTACCAATCTTCGACCGGAATCAAATTTCTTGAATCCGGTATACCTACCCGTCACTTGACGAGGAGTCGATTAATAGTAAAGAGGTGCGAATAAACAGGCAGACATCATAAAACGAGCTTCGACATCATCAAAAGATTGATCAGGAACCGCAAGGAAAAATATGAGAAACGACGCCACGGTTGACTAACAATCACCGCCTGCGTCATAGGTAAACCCACGCTTCACACGTGTGCCCCAATCCGTCCAACTTCGATAGCAGAGTTGGAGAAAGTAGACATCTTGCTTTCGACTCAGATCCCCAAATGCATATAACAGTATCAGGATCATCCGCCAAAATTTCACATCCTATGGACAGCAAATAACAACCTGTGTGTTCATTTCGTAAGAGATAAATTGCTTCCAACAGGAATAAAGGTTTAAAGCTAACGATCTAACTTTTTCTCTCATTTTGACTAAATAGAACAGATAGCCTCGGCTAAATTGGGTGCATTCGACATTAATCATCCAATAGATATACGGATCTTGGTATATTTGGAACTCACCGAAACGGGAAGAGCATTAACAAGTACATATCACGATTTCCGTATACAACATATATTGGACGTACGCTTTAACATTACCGAATAATTTATCTACATCACATTGTGTAAAACAACCGGTTTTGGCAGCACACGTCCGATACATCAAATTACCAAAAACACGATTTTTGTAAGATCTGCATCCACACCATTACGTACCAACAACAGTATGACCAATATGGATAATAGTAATGGGAAACTATCCCAAATATGAAAGAAAATAAAGAACCAAACAGAATTATTAAAATCGGAGACGTTTATGTATAGCAACACCATGCAGCGCTGTCAGGCTTGTTGATAGATGTTACAGTATGTGATAACATCTATAAGTCCAACACAGAACTGTTATGCTGCCGGATGCAATGTTCTAAAGTTTCAGGCGGTGGTTTCTACTTGGATTAAAAATTATATTGGTCCACATCCATAGTATCCATACTACGTCTTTCTACGGAGATTCTCCATTCCCGCATTCTTTTTTTCCGATTACAGCATGATATGTTGTAACACCGCTTCGAGATCTGAACACAACGTGTCCATAGTCTTGGGTACAAATTCCCCACCTATATGAAAATAGTATCCACTTTACGTATCCTAAGCACATATGCGGCAACAGACAACTTGGATGATACTGTTTACATGTCAGAAGAATCCACCGGAAGTATTTTTGACAATTCTGCATTGACATTTCAAATATCTATGGTGGTCGATTATTCAACCGTTTTCCAACCGTATCGGCAATGATCACAATCCAGTAGATTTATGCAGATGTGTTTTTCCCTTGGTTCATAGGGTCAGTAGACTGCATGAATCATGTGTGGAATAACTACCCCGCAACTTCGGAAGGAAAGCATCTGAACAGTAATGAATCTAAGACCACAACAATCCAATGCAAAGTATGGTGTGACTATGACCTCTATTTATATTCGTAGTTTTCCGGACGTCAGGGCACAAATGATTACTTAAATTTTTTATCAATATCACCTTAGTTCCAAAGCATATTTTCCGAGAGTTTCTGCATTTTCACTATGGACCGGTATACAATTTCAATGTATGAGGCACCAAACCACGTAATGTGTCTTCTTGCATATGTAATCTACCCACATTCGCCCACATTCGCACTAACGATGGAAAACTTAGCTGTTCAAATTTAGAAACACTATTACTTTCAACAGGAATCCGTGAGAAAGGATATGGAAAGGTTGTTTGCAATACTGTGATCACGTTTCGAAATTCTGCGACGTAAAAACAGGCAGTGGTATTTAAATGAAACAATTCGTATTTCAAATTGCTGTGTTATTTTACGAACAATGCGGACGAATCCGAACGGAATATGTTACATGATCTAAATTTCACTAATCACGATGAACATTTCAGACTGCAGTCATATCTCGTCTCACATAACAGAAATATACATGACCCGTGATGTAATAGGGGCATCGTTCAATTATTTATTAATTACAAACTTCTCCCCAATTCATAAAAAATAGATGGGAGTACGGACAATCCAATAGCATTTTCCGTTTCCTCGGTCATTCTCTTCAACAACTTGTTGTACGGTTCATTTCCTTTCGGAAAAAACTGTTGTGCCATGTATATATGTTCAGTTTTGGCAGCCTTATACTTTTCCCCTTGAATGCTTCTGAATTAAATTTATTGTATCATTTGTCGTGCTCAATTCCGTTCCGATTTCTGTCATTACTTTCTACCCACTGCTTTCGTAACAACTTTCGATACATTTCCTTTTCAATTTCTTAATACCGTGCGGTCTAATATCAGATGATATTTCTAAATCATTACGATTAATGTCATCTGTGCTCCTCAAATTGATACTTCCCGGCGTATTTGAAGTCCTTCTTCCCCATTCATC
This sequence comes from Odonthalia washingtoniensis, assembly GCA_032358235.1. Taxonomy (NCBI): domain Eukaryota; phylum Rhodophyta; class Florideophyceae; order Ceramiales; family Rhodomelaceae; genus Odonthalia; species Odonthalia washingtoniensis. The sequence continues at coordinate 14,406 of JAULBU010025665.1, forward strand.
ACTATAGAAATTTATTCTGACCGTACGGATGCGTCATATGTATTTTCCAATTGTCTGAAGTCATTTCTGGGTAGCATTCCTCCAGTACCAGACGTTCTCCCCACATATTTTCTAGTTTCAAAACAATTTTCACCCCTCAGTTATCTGCTATAATCCGCGCAATGTCGGTTTTGACTCCACTTCCACTACCCCTTCCTACTGAATCGAATCTTCTCGTTCTTTTAATCATCACACCGCCATTTTCGTCAACATACCCAAATTTCAGTACCGTAGATAGATATTCTGCTGCTTCTGCATTTTTGAACGTTATCCAAATACCAGTATGTGTTTCTTTTCCCCACCTACGTATACTCTGAAACGTCTTTTATTTATTCTTCACGAGTGCATTTATCTGTTTATTTGCAGTACGGTTCATCCCAATTCTATTTTTAAATTTTAAAACAAGCATTTTACAACTGAGAATCTGTAACAAGCGGACCGAATTTGCAACAGATGTACTATTTGGACAGATTCAGACCATACATTTCCCCGCACTTCTTTTCTATTTCAGTCCATAACGTCTCTTCCATTTGTACAATGTCTTGTATTCATGTTACCCATTCTTTCGTAAGTATGACAGCCTCCCTTTGAGTTCACTTTTCATCACTCCGGTTCTCTTTAGCTTCACCGAAAGGTAATTGTTAATTCTTCTTCGATCCTCGAGGTATTCCCATCACCATCCTATATTTCTTCTTTTTTCACTCTCTTCCCCCTTCCGTAGAACATTCTTCTTGTATATGACATCAATTGGAGGTTCTAAATAGGCACGTTTTCCTGTTCCGCTGATCCCACGTCTCCAAACACGACTTTTTCCGTCCCAATAACTAACAACATGAACAATTGCTGCAAGACGGTTCTCAGATTCTTCCAGTATTTCGGTAACTTCAACCTCTCTACAATTTATTTCACATTCCTGACTGGCAATATTGTTAGTACCATCATCTATTAAATTCTTAGAAACAGGAATGTAACCAAGTATACCAACCCGTTAAATTGATTTGTAACTCATACTACCATTTTCATTTTCTTCCTTATAATCCGAATCAAACATTTGCGTTTCCACAAAGTCTTGTCCATCATCTTCTTGTAATAAATCTTTAGTTATCTCCTCAGAATTATCACCTTCCCTCTTCTTTAACGTAGCTATGTATCCATCTTCTTCTATCTTGATATCGTATTTATCCATAATTTTTCCCTTCTTAAATGTTTGTATAATTTCTTCCATCCCTGTTTCCTCCTTATGTTTTCCTTCTCTTATATTTTCATCACTCAGCTCATTCCCCCACTAATATTTGCTTTTTTCATGTTGATAACGTGCTAGTTATCAAAACCTCTTCCAAGTTGTAATTATTTTTCAGATTTTCTTCAGCGGCACATCAACTTTCAAAAATTTTCAAGATGAAATATGAGCGTTACGGTTTTTCACCCCTCTTCTGTTTGTCAGATTTTCACTTACATAGTCACAGACCTTCTCACAATACTTTGTGAACATACTGACATGCAAAACAACAGATTTTGTGAGGATTGGGGGTTGTGTGGTTGTGTATAAATGGCTGTCCGTAGAAAAATGCAGGAAAGGGATCATACATTGAGAAAGGTATGAGTAGAAATGTATGGTTCAACTGATAAATGTACAATGTATGAAATATACAAAGCTTCAGTGGAAATAAAAGAGAAAAATACTATCATTAAAGTTTGTTGATTAAAGTTTGTTTGTAAAAACGACGAATGTAGCAATCTTCTTTTTCTTTACCACGCCTTTCTACGAAGATTCCATTCCCCCATTCTTTATTTCCGATTACTGCATGATATGTTGGAACAACGCTTCGAGTATTGGACACAACGTGTCCATAGTCTTGGGTACAAATGCATCCCCACCGATATGAAAATATTGTCCACTTTACGTATCCTAAGCACATGTGCGACAACAGACAACATGTATAATTATGTTTATGTCAGAAGAATCCACCCGGAAGTCTTTTTGACAATTCTGTATTGACATTTCAGATATCTACGGAGGTCGATTCTTCAACCGATGTATGAGTAGGACTAGAAAGGCCATGCGTGCCAAAAGTAGAACGAAAGACGGCAAGCACCATGCACGGAACGTCGGAGACGGGAGCACACACGCGGAACGTGAAAGGAGACGGGGGGTCACGCTCGTAACTTCGAAGCGGAGGTAGGTTACAATATCAGTTGTAGGTGAATTCTAATTCCAGGCGAAAAAGAAGCGAAAAAAGGACTAGGCGGGGCATAAAAGGAACAAAAGATATAGAAACACCATACTTACATACAGTACACTAAAATGACAGTAGTTCTAAACCAATGTGCGTTAAACTTTCTAAGCTCTTCAGCTGAGTGTAAAGACAATTTGCAGCTTTCATAAATGTAGGCTGGACCATAGTTTCAGCCTGGAAATAGTGAATTGAATGGATCACATTTTTTATGAGAATGCTTTAACCACTGTACCTAACTGTACCTAAATGATACTAACTGTACCCTACCAAACGGTTTAACTGTACATTCATCACTTGTAAGTGAAGCGACAAAAGCGACAAAAGTTGTAAGTTTGAACTGACGGCCAAACCGACACTCCACAAGGTTCAACGAAAAAAAAATACTACATAAACATTCCCGTTACTTGCATTCCAAAAATTGGTTTACAGACTGTTAGGAATGTCGAACGTACGATCCTGGATACAATCACTGCGCTTGTCGAACGGCTTTTTACTGAAAAAGCGTTTGACCCACCGTACAGTAACCATTCCACCAATCACAAGCGCCGCTACTGGCCGTGTTTCGATTTTACTGTACTAAATGCAGACAGCCTTAGATAAGCGATAAGGGCATCTTTACCACCGTAAGTGCCAAAATAAACACCGTACCTGTCTCAGAAATTCGTATGACCCAAAAATTCATGAGAACCCCAAACCCTATTTATTGGAATTTACGCAACATGTCACGTCACGTTGTGATGTAGTCATATCTTACTGACAATCGCTGACTGACTGCCATCAATGTCCATAGCGACACTGACAGTCTCCTTTATCTGACGATTTGTCATACAGTTGCCCACCCCATTTCGGAGGAAAGATAAAATAATGAGGTACAAAACAAAAAAACAGAGCAAAATAAATCACGACTGTCATAAAAATTAGATAAAGCAAGAAACCCTACCTCAAAGAAGCTTGAGCAGCGGCCAACCTTGCAACCGGTACAGAGAATGGTGAGCAAGAAACAGAGTCAAGTCCAGCTCTATGACAGAAGGCGACACTGTCCGCATCCCCACCTTGTTCACCACAAAGACATGTTTTCAAATTACTTCTCGCACGCTTCCCTCGTTGTACAGCGATTTGAATAAGTTCGCCAACTCCTTCTTCATCAATCTTAACAAAACGGATCATTATCCAT
>JAULBU010025676.1:0-17854 GCA_032358235.1 Odonthalia washingtoniensis
CGGTAAAAGGTTCCAACAATTTCCATCGCGGAACTTCAGCATGGATCAAAGATTACGTCGACCGTAATCCGACATATCCGGATTATTTATTTAGACGTCGTTTCTCCATTCCGCGTATACTCTACTTTCATGTAAAGAATGATTTATTACATCACCGTCCGGATTATTGGAAGCAACGCACAAACGGAATTGCTTTCAAGTGCATTCCAACAGATTTTAAATTACATTCCGCTCTACCGTTACTAATCACGGGCACCGCATCTGACAGTCTTGAAGATGCTGTGTACATGTCCGAGGAATTCGTCTGGACTTCTTTCCGTCAGTTCTGCATAGATATAATTCAACTGTATGGTCATCGGTTCTTCATCAGGTTTCCAACTTCTACAGAGCTTCAGAACATTCAAGAAACATTCGCCGAAATCGGATTTCCAGGATGTATAGGTTCTGTAGACTGCATGAAGTACGTCTGAAATAACTGTCCCGCAACAATGAAAGGTCAGTATCTGAACTCGAGGAATTCCAAGAGTGCAACTATACAATTCGAGGGCTGGTGTGACCAAGATTTCTACTTCTGGTCCTGCTTTTCCGGTCGGCCTGGCACAAACAACGATTTGAATGTCCTAGCAAGATCACCACTATTCCAAAGCTTTTTATCGAAGCTTTTTTCTATAATAATAATGGATGGGTATGCCATTGGGACAGACCGTTTATCGCACCATCTTTTATATCTGCTTGGTGACTGTATATACCCCCATTGGCCACTATTTACAATACCAATTACGGATACGGATAATCCAACCGAAAGAAAATATTCCTTTAAGCAAGATTCCGTACGGAAGGATGTAGAGCGGCTGTTCGGCATTCTACAGTCAATATTCTAAATACTTAGATGCGAGAACATGCGTTGGGAAATAAATTAAACGATACGGATTTCAAACACATGTCTCATCTTCCATAACTTGTTGATACAAATGAAACAACATTCATATGGAAATATTCACTTGATTACCGAAACGGATGTTACAGCAATAATGAGTACTGAAATGAACCGTATGGAACAATCGGCCACGGAGCTACTGCATAATATTTCCACTGCAAATAACATGCGCCATCAAAATGTGGAAGACGGTGCAGAACGTCTACTACTACGCGATATGCGCTTTACAGATCATCAGACACATTTCCATCTACAATCCGATCTGGTTTCTTTTAATGCTGAAATGGAAAGGTGGTTATAAACGATATTTTCTATTAACAAACAATACAATACGCTTTCATTCCTGAGATCCCAATATCGATTAATACTATTCCGTACCGGCAAAAAACTCTTTGATTTTCGATAGAATCCTCTTGTACTCATCGCTGTCCTTCGGTAAATATTTTAATTCCATAAACATGCTGTCCCTAGTTGTAGTGCGTTCCTGCCTGTCATCGATTGACTTTATTAAGTCATTTGTACGTTTCATTTCCGATCGGACCCATTCATAGCGTTACTCATAGCATCTTTACTCCTTTTCTGTTCCTATTTCTTCCTCAGTGTTTTTATTCCGTTCAGTCGACTACCATACAGTCTATCTCTGACATCATCTGCTACGTCATCTACATTGAGTAGACTGTTTCCACCGGAACTGTCGACTGGAGTCCCTGTTCCAACACCGCTCTCTTCGTCCATAACGTCCGGTTGTTTCAAAAACCGTACCATCTCCATGATAAGTAAATCACTATGTACGAACTCACTTCCTGATCTCAACACCTGCGCTCCTAAGTCTCTTGCCACACCAGACGGGCTCGCGGATGTTGGTCTATCATTTATCCTTCTTCTCACTTGTACTTCCAATGTTACGGCACTGTCCTCTCCTATCATTCTAGATCTGTAAAAAGCCGTTCAGTCTATGTAAATACCTCCATTTCCGTCTACATCTTCAAACTTCGGTATTCTTGACAAGTACTCCGCCGCTTCAATAAATTTGAACGTAATTCCTATCCCTGGTTTTTGTCTTTTTTCCTCCGTCTTCGGCTTTGAAAATTAGAATGGGTCATCTTTTCCAAGTCCGACTTCGGCGAATTTCCGGTGCGATTCTCCAATAGGACTTGTTTGTAACAAGAATTCCAAAGTTGGCAGAAGCAGGCCACTTGCTTCGGATGGAGTGCTTAGAACGATTCATTCCGTACTTTTTTGTACAGATTTGTTGCACTCCAGTCCATATTCAGTCGTCTGTCTGTACCATGTTCTGCGTTTGTAATACCCATGCCTTCCCCATTATTAGCGCCTCCCGGGCGGTCCATAGCGTTCCTCCTCGCTTCTCTTCTTCAATACCGAACGGTGACCGCTTCGTATTCTTCGACCCAAACGGTCTATCAACGTCTACTTTCCTTCTCCTATTCTATCCTTCCAGGCCAGTTTCTTTTCGTTCACCATTACCTTCCTGCGTCAACATTATGTGTGTCCTCCTGTTGTCCTCCCTCGGTACTATCTCCTGTTTCTCACATACAGACACATCAACGGTTCCATTAACATTCATTACCACCGTAAACGGATGCTTTGTCCCCATACCCATCATCTGCAGAATAATTCACCTCATCCTCAGAATCTCTCATCGTACCATTCACCAATTCTTCTTTCCGTGCGGTGTTTCTCCCCATCGAGGAACCCATGTCCATATCTCCAAATTGTAGCTTCCGCTTCGACGCTACCCTGGGTAATACAGGACTATACCCGTCTCCTTCACTTCTATTTCCCTTCACAGCGCTTCCAGGTTCACTGTTGGTAATATACCGAAAAGTTGGTTTTTCCGTTGTTGCACCACTCCTTTCGGTACTTCCACTCTCTTTAACCGTACGGCCCACATTTGAAACACTTTTCTTTCGAACAGGTGTTATCTCATCATGTTTCCCATTTCTTAATTCAAGTACTTCCGAAATTGGCGTACTCCGGTACTCCTTTCTTGCGACGGTACTTGTTCCTTCTATTTCTGTACTATTTATGTCGTCATGTCGTGGTGTCGCTACACGGTCCACTGTGCCATCCTTTTCAATTGCACTCTGACCACCGGTAGATTCTTCATCTGCATTCCGTACCGTTCCGTTCTTATTATAACTCTTCTCGACTTCATTTTGCAGACTACCTATTCTTCCCCATGCATGTGATTCGCTTTCCATCAAAATTGCATGAAAATTAAATTCTCGCATCTCCTCCGTTACGGATTGATCCAGCACTCCATCATCACAATTACGTTCTTCGTTCCGTGCGGGTGTAACATGCGTGGTCGCCATATTGTCCTCGTCTCCTGCTTTGCCAACCAGGTCTTGCGTTTCCCTCACTTTTTGCTCCTGCCTTTGCGGTTGATAGACATCAGTACTGTCCATGATTCCTAAAATAACAATAAAATTACGTACCTGGTTGATTTTACGTTGATTATATTTACTCTGTTAGTGTTTCTTGCAAGAAACTGTTTCTGAGCGCAGCTTTTAGATACGGTCAACAGAAATAACGATGATACAAATTTGGCACACATCGTCACAGCATTTCAAACGGTTCTGATCGTTCTTGACAATTTCATAATTTGATTATTACAGTATTGCTGTGACATCCACTGTTCACTGCAGTACTGTACTTTTCTATATCTGTACAGTACTTCAGTTTTGCCACTTCTACTGTACCCTTCGTTCACTTTTTTCACAATGTTACGTGCAAAATTCGTCAACACAATAATTCCGCTCCGCCCCCTTCCCATTTCGAATATTTTCATTGGCCACTCAAACCAATAATGAAATTTTGTAATTTATTTGATGACGTAAAATTGAAGCTGATGAGTTCCCTGATGGGATTTCTGAAACCCTCACCCATCACCAAACTCATCGCCATTTCATTAAAAACGTCCGTAATAAACTCCTTTATTCACCAGTGCCGGACTGATGGGTTTCCAGTTCATCAATTCTAACTCATCACCTAACTAGAGATGAGTTGGCCGTCGTGATCGGTTCTTGGCTAATTAGCACGTATGATAAAGTTTGCTTATTATCAAGTCGTAGTCTCTAATGAATTCTTCAGGTTTGTTCCAGGTTTTATGGTTCGTTGGTAAGTGGTGAGTGACACAGATTGTCTTGTGTTCGTTTGGTGGAAGTACTTCGATGTATAGGTAACTAAAGTATCACCGGACGGCGGTGATGTGCTTGTGTAGGCGTGCCAAAACGTGTGGCAGTAAACTATACACTCCACTGTATAGCACTGTCCTCATCTCGAATAACTCATATATTCGAGTAGTATCAGCCAATCAATAATCCAGTATTGATTACAACTCTCCTGCACTACACTTATTGAGCTCAACTCTTTTCAACTCTCGTTTTCAATTACACCGGTTACTGTATTTAATGTCACACACATTATTTCGGTGTCCAATATCTGAGAATACACACCTGATTTTATGTGTGTGACATTAAATCCCCACTGACATTAATTTTTGACATTTTGTAAATAATGTGTCAAACATTAATTATTGTAACATTAATTATTGTCACATAAGAGCTGTAATTAGAAGCCAAAATTTTCTCAATTTTCAGGAAATTCATGTGAGCTGACCGTGCGGCATCAAATACTGCGGTGTGCTTCTTGATGGTTTCCTGCAGCTGGGGTGTCAGCTGTGAAACATCCTACAATCCGTTTGTGTTCTTTGCAATGCCAGTGATAATCATCGCCTTTCGAGCAAACTGTACTCCATCATGATCACGTTGTGCCTTTAACTCACGAACACAACGTTCTGCAAGGCGTAGAGAGAACTCCTTCGCCGGATTTACGAGCCTACCCGAATCCTTCCACAGTCCAGATCGAATCATACCCAGTGAGTATGTTTCCCAGTGAGTAGTCCAAGCCCGTTTTATCTTCTGTATGATAAATCTGTCACAGGACTGAATAAGGTGGGTCGCATTGGGCGGGAAGTAGCTCAATTCCGTACGAGATTCGACGCATGCAGCCTGGAGATCATCAGTCATCTTTTGCCCACTATAATTGTCAACATATAGAATTCGTTGACGATTGTTTTGGATGGGTCGGATGACCTTGGTCTCTCGCATCCACTGCGGCATAACATTCCTGTCCATCCAACCTTTTGGATCTGTTCGGTACGCCACCACATCTACATTATTGGGCAGTCCACGGATTGGAAAGCTCCGGTCCTTATTCTTGAAAACCAAAACTGGGGGTTCGATACGGGAGTCCCTTCCACCACTCATTCGCACCATCACAGTAAATCCCTCTCCACCTTTATATCTGTGCGTACTTGACATCGTCACATCCTGTAAACCCGAGAGTTTTACCATTGTCAATATCGATTATGAAGTGTGTCTCATCGCAATTTCCCAAATCATCGATAGTACCAGCAGTAAAAATTCCACTGAGAACTCCCAGATGATCAGCAACGACGAACTCAATCTCCAATTGTTTTGCCGGACTTAAAATCTTCTTTCCTGTATGATCACGGCATACAATTCGAAAACGCTCGGCAAATGATTGAATCCATCGTAAGTAAACCTTAAAGATAATTTGTACCTTCTATCTGGGGTCAGCCATAATAACACTGTAAGAATTGTTGGTGTTGTTCTTGAGGAGCTCTATTGCAAGATGATTCAATGATACCATATTAAACTTGACACCAAGTCTTCGCAGACGGTCAAACTCTTCACGAAGGTCATGATGAAGCGCATCCACCCAAGCTGCACGTTTAAGACCACGACCAGAGCGTGCTTTGAGACGAATTCTCTTTGGTTCGGTTCTAGTGACACGTCTAATAGAAGACGTAACACCACGTGTCTTGGTGAACCATCATGCTCATCGTATTTATGCCTTGATTTCCAAAGACGCTGTGCCCTTCTTAAATTGAAGTTTACGGAGCCTCAAAAGTACTGTTGGAACTCCCGCACGGTCTTGGATGAAATGTGTTTCTCACCATTTTCTATGACCGTTTTTTCATCCAATTGATGATGTTAGTAAGGGTAACGATTGTGAGAACATGATGTGGTCGATGCGTCGAGGAACCAGTCTGCATGGAGAAAGTGTCAGGGTCAGATGCTTCATTGTGAGTGTTTGTTGGTTCTAGAGCACATGAGGGTGTGACACTTTCGGTGGTGGTCATTCTCACCGCATCGCGTTTCTGACGGATTTGTGCAGCACGTTGAAGAGATGCGAGGATGGGAGACCCATAGGGCATATTTGAGAACTTGGGTATACTGGGCGGTGAATTGTTTCCCCTTCATTCGTGTTTTAGATCGGTGAAGTAAGAAATCAATATATGGGAAAATATCGGGCAGGCATTTCATGTGACTTAGAACCAGCGAGGAGACGCCTAAGGTCGACTGAAAATTAAACAGCATTAATATTATTTTTGGTTCTCACAATCCGGTTACAGTACACTTGTCCATGTTGCGGTTATGGATCGAATGTTTGTGACATTGATTGAAATTATGTTGACTACAGAGACACCTTAATTAGTGTCACACACATTAATTAATTACAGGCATTATTTAAATGGTGACATTAAATACAGTAACCGGTGTAGATGCCCTAATAAAAATTCGATTACTACACCGCTTCTTTAAATTAGTCTCAGTGATACTAATTTCGAAGCTCAAAAAAAAGATTGATTTCCCAAAATAGAGTAACCGAAGCTAAATCAGCAGTGAATCTATTTGACGTGAAAATTAATTATTTCAAGTGAAATTAATAAAAAAATGTTTTAAATAGTTTCACTGGAATGTGCTCAAATTTATCGAATAATTACAGCACAAACTCTGTACGTATTCATTATAGAGGGTTTCATCATTTTTATGTATGTACGGCTTCTTAAATCTGTGTATAAAGAAACGTTTCAATGAACATAACAATATTCATGTCATGAATCCAGTTACTAATAGCAGTTATGGTTCAAAGTTGATTCTTGAAAACCGAAATTTTTCAATTCCATCAATTTTCATCAATGTAGATGTTTGTGCATTCTAAGGGAACGTTTCATTGTGCCATTGAGTATCATCGGCAATGAACATAACAAGAAGTGGCTCAACTACATAGCCGTTATGATTTACATCTGCTTATAGAGTACGTTTCGGAATTTATCAGGAGTTTTTCATCTGCGATCAGGTGACACCCGATGCTTAGACCCATCCATAATTGACAAATTTATTCAGCGTATTCTTAAGAAATGTGGATAATTTTAGCCCATCACCAATAGTAGCATCCCTTGAAAGAGAAAGAATGAAAAAAGAACAAATAAAATATCAACAACAACAGTTACAACTAATTCAAAATCTATTTCAACAACAAAAAGAACGACAACAACAACTAAACCAACTTTTACAAAACTAAAATCCCCATGAACAACAACAATTATTGTGAAAATCAACAACATCAATAACAAGTTTACCAATAATAACACCATCAACTAATAATGACAATGAGGAACCAACAAACCACAATGAAAATAATGACACTGTACCTAATACTAATAATGATGAAAGCATTGCGACAAACATTATTGAATCAACTAATAATAGTATTGATCAATTAATTAATCAATCAGAATCAACTGCAAACACTTCCACTTCGAATAATCGAAAAAAAATAGCACAGCAAGTAGTAACTAAATCGGAAAGAAAACAGTTGTAAGATGGATGGATTATGATCAGGATAGTGGTAATGGATTGAAAAGTCTAATTATAAGGGCTATTTCACATTTTCCTAGCTGCTTTGGTGCTTCGGACAATGCAAATATTGCAAAATGTATGACATGGTGGAAGAAACGTGATTCAATATTAGATGACAAAAACGTCGATGTAATTTCTCATCAATTAAAAAAAAGGAGGTAATACAAATGTAGAAACTTGTGGAAGAAAAATTTTACACTTAAAGGCATCAAATGGAAGAGGTATAAAATTACCTCCGTAGGCTGTTATTCTTCAACATAGTTTGAAGGATGAATTTGAACGGTTTTCAAAGCTGGGGATGAGTTTTTCTGTTCGATTATTAGTCTCCATTGCTCATGATAGAAATTGAAAATGAGAATGGCAAATAAATTATTAAATTATTAGATCATGCTTGAATCGGACGGTTTATGGATCGATGTAATATATTTCTTCGTAGACAGGTTGGTAAACTTATCATAAGTCGTGTTAAACAGGATCAGATCGAGCGTGAGGTTGCATTTCATTTAGGGACTGTCGCAATAATGTTCAACAATAAAGAATTGGATGATAATTTAGTGGATAACATAGATGAAACTTTGTAGTTAATTACGAAACCGGAAAACCTCAGGTTTTGTTGGTAGCGAGGAAATAAAATACGCATACGTCGTATCTGGTGGACATTGTATGACTAGGCTTGTGCGCATAACTGGAGGAGTCAATGCATGTATACAACCATCTTTTCATATGTTTCAAAGCAAGGATAGAAATTATCCTATAAAAAAATGTTCCTGATGATACACCAGGTGTATCATATCGTACTCAACCAAAAAATTGGATGGGTAAGCAAGTTTTTCTACAGTGGATTTATGAAAGTAGAGCAATATCTAAAGATACATGTAGAAGAACTTGAACAATATTTCTCGATAATTTTGGCAGTCACTTAATTACAGGTGAACATCAACAACAGTTGGATAATTTAAAAGTAGTTCTAAAGTTTCTGCCACCAATTCTACAGACTTGTGTCAACCATGTGACGTTTTTGTAATTCAGAAGATAAAAGAGCGATGGGAAGCTATTTGGGATGTTAAAAAGGTAGAGCTACTGTCTAGTCCATAATGGTTAATGGGTCATAAATCTGGTAAACTTCCAAATCCTGGAAAGAGTTATTTTTAAAACTGGCTGCTCAAGTCATCCGTGACGTGAATTCGATGAAGGATGTGAATAGGTTGTCATACGCAAGGAAAGCAATGATTCGCTGTGGATTAAGATTAGATCTATGCGGTACTTGGAGGATTGAGCAGCTTTTCCCACGTCTTCAAGACATCATCAAAAGGCATACATGCCAGTTCCACGTTTAGAGACGAGTTAGAAAATTTAATGTTTTTTTAATTGTTTTTTTAAGACATGAAATGTGATAGATGGCACTGATTTCTATAACACTTTTTGAGTTTGGTAATTTTTCAGGCCGAAACGTGCAGTGATTGGGAGGAGGCCACTTTTCGGGGTATATGATGATGTATAATTTGCGCAGAATAGAAACGGGAAGAAACTACACGTTGCACGGCTACGAGGTATGTTTGGAAATTGAAAAAAATATATGTTTCATATGTTTAGTGAAACATGTCACAACGTGAACTCTCCACGTAAATGTAGAGGAAAATGTTATGCAAATAAACGCGCGAGAATGTTTAGACATCATTTGTATTTGTGCGCTTTTCCTCTGTTTTCCTCTCCACCTCAAACACGAGGACGGCGAATTCTAATCTATCCCCGATTGTGTATAGATAGGTAATACACACATATCGCAATGACAGTATCATGAATCACTGTGCCTTTCCTGTCATACAGCACCAGTACCGCAGGTGATTTACCACAACCTTTGGAATGGTTTTCTCACCAAATCCCAGCCATTTGCTACGTTCTGCATTTATTAAAATGCAGGAATGGGAACATTTTTTATATACAGCAATGTACAGGTGCTCATGTGCGGAGCTACCCTTGTTTTTCCCGTCCAAACTCGGCTTCCCCAGATAAGGTTACCCATCACAATTTCCCAAAAAACATTAATTAGTGTTTCGTACTGTACGCTCCGTGTCGAAATTTAATTGGCTCAGAGACATTTAATTTTTACCTCCCAAAGAGGTCTTTACTTTTCGCGAAAACCGACTTTGCCGCCTTGCTCACGCCGCAACGAGGACATTACGCCAAGTTCTGTTTTCATTCTATGAGGTAATTAAGTCCCCTCTATCACCTCCACTTCTCCGTTTGTCAATCGGCCGTGCCATTACATCTGCATTCAAAAACACAACTCAAACCCATCAGCACTATCTATCACATTCCCTGTCTTAAAAAATTGATCGAAAGCAACAACCTGCGCAAGCTACGGTTCACCCCTTCACATGAAATCGAATTTCGATCTGTACTTTGCAGGATACGTTCAGAACAGTTCTGAAGAGAAATGAGTACACGCTATTTCAGAGGTCAACCTCCTTCGTCTTCGAATACGTTCCACGACGATGACAGCGACAACGATGATGTTTCAAGTCCCACCCAACCTTCGCAAGCTCTGCAACAACAACAGTCTGCCCAAGCTCAAGCACTACCGCGCCGCCGCTCCCGAATAACCGCCCGCGTAATACCGGCCCAATCTCAACCCCAGCGCCATCCTGCTACAGCCACCAAGTCCGGCTTCGTTCGTGTCAAGTCATTATCTTCTCGCCCATCTGAATCGCATCCATCTCGCTCATCTAGTTCCGACTCTGATGACCAAGAATCAGATTCATCTTCATATTCATCAGGTCAACATGCACCTGACCACACAGCAGACCAACCCTCTCCTGACCACGAAGAAATCGAAATAAGTACTCAACGACCAGTGTTCATTCGACAGGATTTACGTGCGACACAGCAGAAACAATTGGAGGAGGAAAAGATTGCAGAGCAAAGACAAATAGACCGTGGTAAACAACGTCAACAGGAAGCACAACGTCTCATGACGAAAGTTTTAGAAGATGAGGAACGTCGCCGTCATCATCTCTCTCCGGATGATAACCTTCCAGACGATTCCGACAAACCAGAGTTGCATGATGCTGACCACGCTCTATGGAAAGTCCGTGAGCTTTTACGTATCAGACGTGACCGAGATGAACGAACTGCTTGGGAAAATCGTACAACATCTAATATTGGTGACACAAAACCTGAATCTGAATCAAATGACTAAAACAGCAGTAATGATGACGATACAAATGGTGAGCACATAACGAACGAACGGCAAGAAGAATCAGGGATTGGCAACGATTAAGAACGAAAGCGTTCGCCAAGTTTAATTATTGAATAGGATCCATCCTCCTCTGAACTAAGTTGATCCTTTTTCTCATGGAAAAAGGGGAAGATATGGCATGTTTCCTCATGTTATATACAACAGAGTTATAATCTAGGTACGGTAGAATATATAGCCAACCAGTCTTGACTTATCAAATATTAAGTGGTTGTTACCATGTTGAGCAATTTGGCCATGAACGTAACGGGGCGCTTTAACAATTCATAGTACAGCGATAAATCAGTGAGTATCGATGCCAGACGAATCCACATCGAGGCTAAACGGTACACGATCTGTGAAATGTTTGACGGTATAAAAAATGAGTGATCACATTGCAACGCACACATGGAAAGAATATGTCTGTAAAATTATAGAAAGTAAGCAGTCGTCTTTTGTGAAATTGCCCCAGAAAAGAAAGAAAGAAAGAAGAAATGCAATAGGTTGAGGTGTTGGTTACTTAGAAATTGGTCACGTTAAAGAAAAATGTACCGCTCACTAAAAGTGTCATCAAAAATGCGGTGGTTGAAAAGAAGAAAAAGCAAGAGCAAGCGCAAAAATGGTTGTGATTACAAGAAAATCGATTGTTTTCCACGATTATCAAAAGCCCAAAATTTGAGCTGTGAAATGGTTTTGTTGTTCAACATTTCGACATCATTTCTTCGACAATTTTTCATGTCATGCATTCTTCGGCTTTGTTTATCTTCTTTTAACTATTCTTTCTTTGTTTAAAACAATTTGACAACATCAGCAGTGACTTGTTCAACATCTTTCGTTGCATCGATACGATGCACCTTACCCTTCGCCTCATAATATGAAATGACAGGCAATGAAGTATTTACAAAAGTATTGAAACGTTTACGAATACTTTCGATATTATCATCTGTTCTTCCTGAAGTTTTACCACGTTCAAGAAGCCGTCTTTCCATTTCTTTTTCTGGGCAATCAAAGAACAGTACAAATTCGAAATCAGACACATCTTTTTCAAAAGCGCCAGCTTGATCCAATTGTCTAGGAAATCCATCAATGAGAATACCTGGAGCATTACTTCCATCAATGGCAACTTTTAACAAAGAAATTGTAATATGTCCTGGAACGATTTTACCTTCTTTAATTATATGGCCAATCATAACACCTTGTTCACTTCCACTAAGAACTTCGGCTCTTAATAAATCGCCGGCTGAGAAATGATCAAATCCGAAACGTTCAACAAGTTGTGAACATTGTGTACCTTTTCCAGACCCCGGACCACCAAGTACGAAGAAAATTCTGCGAATTGATTTTTTGATTTCTTTTCCAACACTTTCTGTTGTGGCATGTGGGAAATATTCCATATCAGGTTTATCGGTACGCAACAAACGTAAACCAAGCCATTGTAAAGGATTTGTTGGATTAAGTGTACACATTTCAGTGAGTGCTTTAGTAAGTAATGGAGTAACTGTATTTGATAAATAATGTTTAGCATCTGCACCTTGGAATTGAGTAGGTTCTGTATAATCTGGGAAGAAAAATGAAACTTCACGACCTGCTGATTCACTACCATCTGAACCATGAGTAGCATTACGAGTATTGTCAGTACCGAATCTAGCACGTAAACTACTAGGTGCTTCTTGTTTAGCTTTGTCAACATTAGTCGGGCCGATAAGGGAACGCCAAGCGGAAATAGCATCATTCTTGCGTAGAACCAGAGCGACAATGGGACCAGATGTCATGAATGAAATTAAATCATCGTAAAAGAATCGACCTTGATGTTCCGCGTAAAATTCGGCGGCTTTTTCTTTGGTCAGCGTCAGTGATTGACGTTGAGCAATGGTAAAACCGTTGTTGACAATAACGGTCTCGATGGAGTCTGCGTGTGGATACGCATCCGGTTTGATCATGGCCAGTGTGGATTGTACATCCATTTTGAATTATTATCGATTGCGTTGATGATAAACGATGAGGAAGATCAGGTGTGAAGAGATGGAATGTTAAATTATTCGGTTTGTTCAGGAACAATTCATTCAGTCAGGGAGGGGGGGGTGTCAGCACTTGCCAATATACACGTGTCATATATTTTCGTTCCCTCCGTTGATCACAGTTGATATTTTCTAAATTGAAACAGTTGTCTCTTTTGTTTCTGTTTTCAAACCGTTTTTTAAACTTTTACAAGTAATAACATGTTGTTTTCGCGTGTTGATGTCACCATCAGTCATCACTCTGTGATGATGGATTCAAGATCATACGCAATCAGTCGTCAAGCAGGTTACATGCTAATTGCGATAACCCAGCCGAACCTAAATGGACATCGACCGACGACACTTAAAAAGGGAAGGAGGGGTGACAAAGTCGCCCCAAGGCAATACACATATGATATGAGTAATGAATCATTGCTAATTTTAGTTAGCTCATCCATGTTTTTATTTTTCATTTTTTTCGAATTTTCATTCATTCATCTTTTTCCACTACAACAAAAATGTCCTGTCTTCTCAATTGCTGTGCGTAAAATTCGGCATGTTCCTCACAAACGACACACACAACAGCAGAACCTGTACTTTGTGCGTCACGAAAGATACGAGTAGCTGCACCTTTATCAATCTGTACGGTTTTTTGAATTTGAGTTACCACATGCCCTTCCACATATTCCTCATCACCTAATAAAATGACTTTAAACAATGGTATTTCATCAGCTTGTGTCTTACGTCTAGGTCTTGCTTTAGCAGATCCTTTTTCGGCATCTGCTTCAGGTTGTTCTGGTTCCCGTGTCACCCGTCCAATATCTTTCTGGATGCTTGTTTTTGGACGTCCGATTTGTGTCGATGGCGATGATAATTGTGCTAAAGGCAGTAATGCCATGTCACCATTTCTTGATGATATGCATACTTCACGCTGAGATGATGATGATAATGATGATGGTGGTGGTGCTCGTCGCTGTGCAGTACGATTGAATTGAGGGGTCATGGATGAAGAAAATGTCCATGTTGATTGATTTGTTCCATGACGTTTGGATGTCGCCGTTGCCGGTGATGTTGTCGTCGTGAAAAATGTGGTGGGTGAGGGCATGACGAAGGCATCTGTGGCGCCATTGCGTCCTCGCATCATTTTAAATGAGCCGAAGATATTCCAGTTAGAATGGTCTGAAAGTGAAAACGAAAGACTGTGAGTGACGAAGAATGTGCAAGTTAGAAATATATTATTTGAGAAGAAGAGGTTGATTGAGGAAGGTGTTGTTCGAGTGATCAGCAGCGTTCTATCTCGGAGGTTGAGAGATCGGATATAATAAGTGTTGTTTACTGTACATGTACTGAACTTACTTACACAAGTCATCATGTGTAATGCAAATGATCCACGTGGGATTACATTACACTGCAAGTCAAAATTTTTGACTTGCACTTGCAGTTACACCTGTAGTGCCTCCTCCGCAAATTCAAACCGACATGGACCTTAGTTTTCTGGAGATTAGTATGGAGATTTCTCTGTTTAGTTGTATGTATTCTGTATGGCTCATGCATACCAAAAGATCCCAGATTTTTGTTTCTTTCGTTGAACAAAGAAAAGGGAGTTTGGTACTGTACCTTGCGAGCAGCAGATGCAAAGGCTAAACGGAAAAGAATATTTAATAATAACATATTATGTTTCATATGCTGGTTTGAAAATGAGAATTCGGCAAGCCACACGTTGACACGAATATATCCGTTGTCTTAATTTGTATGATCGTGTATATCTGAGAATAGACCAATAAAAATGCATGCAGGGGTTTTGCAGCATCCAAACTAATATTAAAGGAGATTGCAATCACAACACCAATGAGTGGTCTCGTAATTACTCATTTCAATCAAAATTATAATTGTGGGCTTTTTATGGCGGTCTTCGGAACGTACGGTGGGTCAGGTGAACCTTTAAATCGGACCAACAATGATTCCACCTCACCATTCTGCTCCCATGCTTCTTAATGCGTCAGCCTCCTCATCTCACTTCTTTTTTTGCCATACCATATCTATATTTCGTGACTCGCGATTAATCTATGAACTTCAAAATTTTCTTTTATAAACCCAACACTGCTTGCTCATTCCCCCCCATACAGTCATCCCATTCACTCGGACAACGACAACAATTATTAATCAATATCTTCTGTGCTTCTCTCAATTTTGGACTGCTTATTCCCCAATTTACCAGACTATGGCCTTCATAACCCCTACCCCATTGACTCGTCGCCAGACTACGTCCATAACCCAGTCCTCCACCAAGCAGCTGCTTCACCCGCAGAAGACAAAGTCCCTGAAATTATCGAAGAAAAACCCAACAGCTACAGCCATTCAGCCAGCAGCGCCTGGCACGAATCCTCGCCCTCGTGCGGCAGCAACTGTAACTGATTCACGTGTTGCATCTCGCCATGAATGTCATCACTGGGTTGTTGTTCGAAATGATTCACGTCGAGTATTCGAACGCGCCGCAGTCGCCCAGGCTGACCTGGCAAGACAATTAGAACATCGTCAACCACCTCTGGCCGGTGCGCTTCATCGGTGGGTTCTTCGTGAAATTCGGAATCATCCACTGAACAACAATGATTCTTCATCCGTACAAAAGAATAATCATCATGTCCCAGGAGCTTCACGTTATTTGGTAACTGAAAGTTTCGATAGACTTGTTTGGAACGATACTCTATCACCACATCATCATTCACTTACTCGTCGTTGGCTTTCAGCTGTTGAACGTGTAGGTCCGTTAATAAGCGCAATTGATATTCATTCTTTACAATATTCAGATATGTTTACAAGCAAAGTTCATGATGTTGTATTTGATCCACGTGAGAATGTTGTTGTTTTACAATCTATAAATGTTCGTCGGGATGATTTACGTGCTATAGATGCTATCGTTGATGCACTCAGAGCGAAAGCTGAACGTTCGGTCGCTGTTGGTGCATGTATGGAGTTTAGTGTTTTGCAATCAGATACCGAACCTTGTTTGTTTAAAACTGTTGAAATTTTCTCTAATATGGATGCTTTGGTCGCTTATGCTGATGGTATTGACAAAATGTTTGAACAGAGTATTCAACCTCATGTTGTTGATGATCGTCATAATCGACAAGTTTTCAAACCAGTTGTGTTCTCCTAATTATATCTCATTTCGTTAGTTGTGTATTATATCATTTATTTTTCTCCATCCTACTCTGTATATATTTGAATATATATGTATACTCTTTTTTAAAACAGAACAAAACAGAATGATAACTTTGTTATCAATATAAATTAAATCAAAAATAAATTAAACAACGACGTTAATTGTTATTTTTAAGTAATCAAAATAACATTATTTTTAGAGCCTCACTTCCACCTGTGCCTGATCTCCCGCAGGCTGAGGCCGGAAAAGCGGATCCATACTATGATTGTGATCATTTCTGGGAGGGCGTGTTCGCGGTAATAAGCTTTCTCGAATCCTGTACTGGTTAATCATATTTTTCCACAGGATACGGTCAAATTCCATAATGTACTCTGAATTTTCAACATGACTGCCTTCCTCTTCCTCTTCTCCATGACCACTTGAATTGTTTTGGTTATCAGCGTCATGGTATTTCAGCATAGGAGGGTCACATTTTAAATCTAACTCAGCCCAACTATCTTTAATTAAGAACGCCGAATGAAATACATTTTCCACACTTCGTGAGAAATCATTAGGGTCAATAACAAATTCCCAAAAGTTAATTTGTTTTCTTTTTTGTAATTCTTTTTTCATTACCGCCACCTGTTTATCAGTTTCTGTTTGTTCTACTTGATCAGACGTTAATTCACTAGGTTTTTCAGCAATCAATCCTTTCTTAACTTGCTTCGTCTTTCTTTCAGTCTGCGCGGGTTTTGCTTCGGGTTCCTTAGGTTCATTACCATACATGAAATCCAATGGAGGAATGGATCGATACTTTCGTCCGAAACTTTTACCAAGTTTTAATAAATTAATTTGTGGACCTTCAGTATTTGTTGCTCTGCTTATCGCTCTACCACTATTAATACCGCCATCATCTTCGTCAACTATGTTGTCGTCTCCCGTTGATTCCTCTTGTTCAGTTTCATCTTCACCTCGGATGCATTTTGATAAACAATCCATAAAGGTTTTCACATCACACGTTCGTAGACCGGACTGTAATTGTTCTGCTTGCTTGCCTGTATATTCAGCAAGTTTTCGAAAAATTTGGGCATCGACTAACGCTTGGTCAACCGTCGTAGACTTTTCAATGTTGTCTTTTGCTTTTTCGAAATGACCATTTAATGCATCAGAACGACAATCAGTGGCATCTTGTTTGTCATCTTCAACTTCATGATGATGTTGACGTAGTTCCTTCAACACAATTTTGGCCTTGCGACGGTCCTCTAACGTCTTTTGATCTGGCATTTTGACAAATATAATTTGGGGATGAAACACCTTTCGTTTGGGTGTCGAAGACAAGTGCGAAGCAGTTTGAGATGGTGAAATTTCGAGCGGTGATGACGAAACGAGAAGCAAGGAAAAGGATACACGTTTTCGGAATGAAAGAAGAGATGAAGAACGAGGATCTAAGTTTAAATCACTAACAGAGTTTGGCGGGGCAGTGGAGATGTTCGAGGGAAACCGAGTGATGTCCCTGATCGGTGTGTTGCAACAATTGCCGCCAAAACAATGTTTGACTCGACTCATGTCATGAGTCAGAATAACGCACGTGTCATGCGTATCGAATCAATTATCATGGTTCAACAGATTCTATTGCTTACTGTATATACATTTATTTACAGTGTGGCTGTACTTATACTATACTTCTGGGGGATTGTGCTTGAGAAAGTGTTTGAAGGAGCACATTTCATCATCGTCTGCGAAATGAGCCGCACCAAGAATATTTGCTGTTGCGGTGACATTGTCAGA
>JAULBU010025687.1:0-14225 GCA_032358235.1 Odonthalia washingtoniensis
CGCATTTTAAATTCATGGAGTGAGTCACGGTCAGTACACAAACACTCTTGTCACAGTGACAAAGCAAATCGTGCTGCATTTTATTTTTCCTTTTTCCTTTTACTTCTTTGAAGGAATCGATTCTGCTACACCTCAAGTTGAGGAGTTGAGGCTCCCATGCTGTCAACAAAGAAGGTAAAACGACAATCAGCACTTCATTATTGTCGGCGGTCGGCGCACAATTTGAAATTGTAAATTGCAATCGACACTCGACGCTTTCATTAGGAAATTTCGAATGTTGACCGTATGTTCCACTATCATACTGGCTTTACTGGCTTTACTGGCTTTCGGCCAATGCTGATTTCAAGTAGTGATTAGAGTCACAAGAAGGAGAATGCCATTTCTATCAAGGTGCGATAAAACTCATGAATCATCACTCACGGTTTTTACCTTCTTGAATTTGGTGTTTGTATTACTTTGTTCAGGTAGTGTGTAAAACCTGATAGAGCTTGTCCGGATACCAAATCGTAACTAACAGATGCACTAAATGCTATCTAGATAGCACTGAACGCTACCTATTAGTAGTGATAGGGTATCATTTTCACTTTTTTTCTCTCGGAAAATGGTTGGGAATACCAGAATCGCAAAGAAAAATAGATCTTAGGGATAGCGATACATTTCGCCGCCCCTTTTTCTACTTGGCTTGGTGAGATAAGTTACCTTATCAGTCCGGATCCAGATGAATTATATTCGTTTTTAGTAAATCTAAGATCTGTGACGTAAACGACGAAATGGAACCACCCAGCCCTTTTCAATGTAATCATATTGTTATCAGAATAGTTGGGAGCATGGTTACAGACATTGCAAGAAAATAGACAATATCAAAGTCTTGTCCGAGCTGTGCAATTGTTGTTGTTAAATTAGCTGTGTTTTTAAAAAAGAGATACCCATGAAGAGCTTAACAAGGATGATTCAAAAAATGGAGATTGAGATGATTTTTCAACAAGCAATATACGTTATGTCATTTCGTGTGTCCTATCCTTTGCTTCGTAACCGGTAATGATCTTCCCCTCTAGCCGAAGCACGCGTCCTTCTAGTTTGTGGACCACTGTTCGTTTCTACTGCACTTGAAGAAGAAGCAGGAGCTCGTCTTGTGGATCGTCTTAATCTTGGTGAAGCTTCCACAGGGGTC
This sequence comes from Odonthalia washingtoniensis, assembly GCA_032358235.1. Taxonomy (NCBI): domain Eukaryota; phylum Rhodophyta; class Florideophyceae; order Ceramiales; family Rhodomelaceae; genus Odonthalia; species Odonthalia washingtoniensis. The sequence goes on from JAULBU010025687.1 coordinate 1,172, forward strand.
ACGTGAGCTATAATACCTTCACCCTCGATTTTTGTCGAGTTAGTTTCAAGTTCCAGTTTACACCCAGGTTCACATTCGCGTACCAACATAGAATTGTTCGACATGGACATGTTTCGTTTTGGTGTTTCGGCCACATAATGCTTAGGTACACGCTCCGGCGCCAGACTTGGCCGTGTAAACTGAGTTTGAATTCCAAACACAGAAGCGGGCGTTGATAGAGTTGTAGATTCACCATCAAATCCCAGATGTGCTTGTGGTTGAAGAGCTGTCAGTGCAATTGGAGACAGAATCGAAGTAGTACGATACGAAGGGCGTTGAAGTGAGGGAGTAGACGGGAGCAGAGACAGCGGAGGTGAAGGTTCAGTTGTAGTCAATCGCCGCCTTTTACTCCCAACATTCCCATCGATGACCCCGACAGAGTTTTCTGCATTGCCTAACGCAGTTGAATCGAGAGCTGGAGAACTCGACACGGGGATGGGTGAAGTAGTTGACGTCATCAGACGCACCGGTGAAGTTTCAGTTGGTGTAGAACTCTGTGCAGGACTGCTGTTGTTACCAGTCCTGTTGAAATCAATCTGCTGCTTGGTTGATGTAATTGTCTGCGTGCATATGGTGCTAGCAGGATTGCCGATAACCACAACATGTGGATCATCATTCTCTGATGGTAGACTACCAACAACAACAGCAGCGACGCGGCGTCTCCCACCCCGTCTACTTCTTCCTCCTGTACCGCCACTACGTCGTTGTTTCGGAGCGCGTTTCGTTTCAACATATGTAGATTTTGGAGTTGGTGGGGTAGTAGCAGTAGAGTGGGATTCAGAAGCTGCTGCTGAAGAGTCTTCCGTTTCCATATCAGTTCGTTTTCTCTTATGAATGCGAGATGACCGGCGCCTTTCAATTGTTACAGCCTTTTTCTTGGCTACTGCACTGTTACCTTCATCGTCCTTGTGAATGTTAACATCCTCTTCAATCTTTGTATCAATTTCCTTTTTCTTACCTGTTTCAACATCACGCATTGCGACCATCGTGCGGGGTAGCGCAGGCGGGGGAGGACGTCGAGGAGGAGGAGGAATCGTCACCCGTATGGGAAAAAAGCCAGGGAAGTGTGCTTGAGAGGGAGCTGAAGCTTGTGTTGAAGCAATTACTGGTGTTATTGATGGAACCGATTCTAAAGGAAGATTTAGTTTCGGCATTACAGCTGATGCTGCAGCTGAAATAATTGATTCAGACAATATCGATGCGGGTGTTGGTTTCAGTGCCGGTGGAGAAGGTCCTGGAGCTGGTGTGAACGAAACCGATTTAGGAGCAGAACTTTCAGCCGGTTGGGGCGTAGGTAGTTGAACAGTGATAGTTGACGGCAAAGATGATGTTGCATGTGGTGTTCTCAACACTGGTGCAAAAGTTGTAGAAGTGGGGGAAGATTTTTCCCATACCGATACAATGTTCTCACCGCGGGGGACAACATCTTCCTTTTGTTTTTGTGGCTTCATTTCTGGTTGTGCCTCTTCTTGTCTCGTTACTGGTGGTATGCTGCTTTTCAGAATAGTGATATCATTCTCATCGCTCCACACTGCTTCTTCTTTTTCTATCGTGACTTCTATCACTCGCTCAACCACCTTCACGTCCACCACCCTCTCCACGTCTGCAACATTCTCTGACTCCCCAGTATTCTCAACTTTCCCAGCCTTCTCCGTTTCCTTCAGCTTCTCCACAAACGTTTCCGATTCCACTACCTTTTCAATTTCTACGGTATGTTTAGTTTCCACTTCTTTTTCTGATCCCTTCGTCTTTTCAATTGAATCAGCGTTTTGAGCGTTCCCCTCTTCAGACGGCTTTATAAATATAGTTTTAACAGAAATAGGAACTGCAGACTGTTTTTCTTTCTCTTGTTCGACTTTCGCCTTTTCTTCAACAATACGATTCACAGGTTCTCCTTCAATAACCAGCACGTCGATATTGCCTCCACCTTCAGAATGCTTATGTTTATCATTCTCTTCTTGCTCTCCCTTTTCATACCCACTTTCTTTAGTCTCCTTTACCATCCTTGATCTTCTTATCCTCCTCATTGTCCTACTATCTTCTTCATCATTTGTTCCTTCTTGCTGTTCTGCACCTTTTCCAACTTGGTTTCCAACCTTTTTCGTTTCCTCCACTTCATTAATGCCTCCCTGATCGTTAACATCTTCAACTACGACTGCTTCAGTAGGTTCATTCTCAACTTGCACGACTTCCATTTCAGCCATCGGTCCGTAATTACTCACGGCTTGTCCAAAACAGTGCTTTGGTTTCTCCTTACTATGATTGCCGTCACGAACTTGTTCAAGACTGTTTTTCTCTTTCGTCTCCCTCTTGATTTCGTCCCCTTTGCCAATTTCAGAAACATTCTCCTGCTTTGCTCTTACTACATCCTCTTTCGCTTCCACAACTGACGATTCCTCATCGTTTCCATCTTCGTGTCGCCTGCTGTTCGTCTTTACCGCACCGCTATCTTCGTGACTTGGCAAATCACCCATGCACATCAACGTATCGCCGTTCTCTTTCTCTTTGCAACTACCATATAACCCCCCTTCAGATTCCTCATCAATGTATACATCCTCCCCGCGCCCTTCAGCGAGGACTTGTTCCTCCTCCTCAATGAACTCACCGATGTCAATACCAATTTGATCATCTCCATTACGTGCCGGCAGAATTGGATCGCTATTTCCGCTACCACTGTTTCCGGTACCGGCACCGTCAACTACACAATCATTCGCGATCCCTCCTGTGACCACGGACATGCAGCCTCCGGCACGAGTTCTGGAAAGACCAGACCCTGGACCATCAGCAACATTACTCACGTTCATAATACGACGGTTCTTGTTCCCAGGACCATTATTCATCTGGTTGTTTTGTTCACGACTTCTTTCCCTTTCTCTCAAACCTGGAAACTCTGGTGTCATGTTATGTCCACCAATTTCACCTTTGCTACAAACATCTCCTGTTATATCAGCCACGGGCAAGTTTTTTCGTGCAGCCACCCTACCCGACCGCGTCCTTGTGTAACTTTCGCCTTCCATACCTACACCGTTACCACGGGAAGCACCAGCTGCCCCAGGTGCAGGTACAGACATAGATGCAGGCCTTCCCCTCGTCCTCATAGGCCTCTTCACTCTGAGCCTCAGGAAAATAGGTCTTATGGCCGCAGCCGCTAGATCATTGACATTCCTCCGTCGCTGTCTTCCTAAACGACCACCACGTGTAGAGCTACCTGTACCACTGACACGTCCTCTTCTTCCCCTTTTTGCTGTCGACTTCACGATACCTCCCTCTGCAACACCGGATACTCCGTGTGTCATCGACATCCATTCTTTTCTATGTAACGGCCATCTCCCTCGTCCTCTTTTCGACGGAGTCGCACTCGCGGAACGAGCAACACCCTCACTAACAATGACAGGTGTTTCATTATCGTACCCACTGTTGTTTTCTTTAACCTCACCATCAACTTCAACAATCTCTAAAGCATCTTCTTTTTTCTCACCCACAGCGAGGTTGACAACAATACCACCGGCAGCACTGCTTCTTGAATCTCTGTTATGTGCCCGACTAGATCCACCACAATCAACTGCCTTCCCTGGTACAGACACAAACACTACCGAACCCTTGTCATCATCGTCCACAGCTATACCCTCCTCCTCTTCGTCACTGTCATACACACGATTTGTTCTTCGTCGACGCTTCACCTTAGAAGAAGCTGAGGCGGCCTTTTTCATACCAACTGAAGCGCCACCTCTGCTCCTCCTCCCTCCGCGTGCACTCCGACCACCCCGACTTCTCTTGCGCTCAGTAGATTGGGCGACCACCTGTTCAACCTTTGTAGTTCCACGACTTTCCGACTTCACCTTGTCATTACGTTGCACTTCAACTTCCACAACCGATGGCTCAGGTTCTTCAACGAAAACATCCTTCACGAACACATTCATCTTCTTCAACTCACGGTCACCTGTACCAGTGACTGAGTCACCAGTCAGCGACGTTTCCAACGGCCTTTCTTCCCTCTTTACTGTGATCGCCAGTCCTCGTGTCTTCACCTGCGTCACGCCAGACATAACGGGTTCATGCAACTCGGTGAAAACTGCAGGCAGTCGTGGTATCGGTCGTCTAATCAACACAACCATCAACTCCTTTGTACCTTCTTCATCCTCCTGCGGAACAGGGGTTTCTACATTCTTGATCTCTTCTCTTTCGTCTACCTTAACTGGTCGCTCATACGTCACATTAGTAACCACATCACCAATCTTCCCACCTTCGATAGGTTCGAAGTTCCGTACATGAGCTCTACAAGAACCGACACGAGCAACATCACAATTGCCCACATTTTGCTCCATCCCGGTATCGGTCTTCTCGTTATTATGTAGTGCTTCTTGAATCTGCATACCAAACGTATCCGTGCTGTTCATGGGGTTGCTCACCGGAGTCGTTGTATCAACTTCCACCATCAATTGCTTCGCGACCTCCGGTACTGCGCGCGACTCACTTTCACTTTCTGCATCACCCACTGCCTCAATTAAGTCCGAGGATTCACGAGACACCCCCGTCACTAGAACACCGGTAATGTCTTTACCTACGATATCTGGAACAGCTTTTTGACCCCTTGTTTCATTCTGAATATTGAGTTCGTGAATTTCGGGCGTGCCTACAACGGAGATGACAGCACCACGGAAAGATGTCGTGAATAAAGGTAAAAACACCTCCCCACCGTCGTTTCCAAGGACAGTGGCACTGTTTTCAGAGTCCCACCATTGAATACCGACATCTCGTCGTGAACTCTCTCCGTCATTTTTAACGCTGCGGTTAATGTCTACTGCATCCATGCCTTCCCCAAACATACTACTTCTCGACAAAGACGATATGTTTTCTTTCCTTCGTCTCTTATCTCCTTCCCCATCTTTACCATTACTTCCAATACACATCACAACTTCATCCGCCTCCCTCCCATCACCATCAGCGACACCTTCTCCAGTAATGGTGGCACAAGCACCACTAGACTCTCCTCTTCCCATGATTGACAGGACATCATCTACTGACAAAACTTCACCTTGTGTGTCAAATTGCCCGTCGTTCAATGCAGTCATCGTACCGACATCATTATCAGAATGTTTCCATTTCGTCTCATCCACCACATCATCTTCATCAAACGCCCCACACATACCGTTCAACTCATCCACACTGGTACCTTGTTGCCGTTGATGTACCTGGTTACTACCACCATTGTACACCAGCCCATGGCCATGTATAGTATTATGGAAGTCACCAGAAGGATTGTAAGTGCGAGGCATATCCTTACGTACATGCTCGCACCGTAAAGTAAGAACACCATTGCTTGGGTTTTGGACTCCAGATTTAATTTCAAGACTAGCCGCATAAAGCATAGCATCTCTCTTTCTTATAAAGTCCGTTGGTGTGATATGTAACATGGAACATACTTTTTTCTCCGATCGAGTAAGTTTCCAAGCATCTGGTAATCCTTCCACTGGCATTGCATCCAACTCAGGATATGGACTTTTAGCCATGCGTTTCTTTTGACGAGCATTTTGACGAGCACGTCGAACCGCATATGATATGGTGGTTCCATTTCCACCTGTGACATCGATCTGTGATTTCATTGGAGATGATAATAAAGGATTCGGTATTTCGTCTGCAGTTGTTGTCGACATCGGAGTCATGGGTTCTGCATCACTGTCCGCCGATAGTCTATGGAAGGGTAACGGTGATGGTAGTGGTAGAAGGGGTAACGGGATCGATGACTGATATGGCATAACTTTGGGTTCTATTGCTGATGTCGGATTTGTTGAGTATTGTAATGGATTTGGAAGTGACGAAAACGGTAGAGGCGGAAAAGTGAGTTGAGAATCATTTCCGGCTGTAGGGAGATTATGACTTGGTGTTCTTCCATCTGATGTAACGTTCACGTCAGTTTGTTCGGCTGCAGTTTCTATAGATTTTCGAATTGGCACGATGTCCGTTGTGTCCAAAGAGGAAACTCGTTGTTTCTGTTCTGTGTCTTGATTGTTGGGGTTAACAACATCATTGTCAGTACAAGTGGCGGCTGGAACAATTGAATTTGGAGTAGAAAGTTGATTCGATGTTACAACTTGTTCGACTGTCAATATTGGGACGTGTGCAATTGGCTTCGCAACTATGAAGGTTGACGTATGAAGTTGCTGATCTCGTTGAGTCGCAGTGGCTTCATATTTGGTAGTAGGTTTAATAATTTTAACTTGATCTCCATTTTCTTTATCGACAGAAGCACCTTTGCCAGTGACATCCGGAATTGATGCTTTATTCGGAATATCAATCCTCTTACCACCCCCATGGTTTCCGTTCCCATTGACATTCGCATCGATATCAGCAGTCTTTCCCACTACTTCGATATTTCCAGGCTTATGTGCCTGTTCCTGGCCGTCGGTAGTCGAAGTCAGAACATTATTCAAATACTCACCCTCCACTACAGGTTTGGACACCAAAAGCGCAGGCGGTGGGCACGGCATGGGTGAAGGTGACGGCATGGGTAAAGGAGTAGGAAATGGTGATGGAGGTTCCAAAGCATCATCATCTCCGCCCCCATTCGCATCCATATTCCCTCCATTGTTCAATCTACCCGGAGAACATGAAGCCGGAGATGTCGGCGCATCCAATAAGACGACCTCACTTAACGAAGTTCTTGCTTTACCCTTACGAGCTGCTCTAGTTCTCGCCCGATTTTCTTTCAAATCCTTTGGTTCATCAATAGTAACCCTCCTCCTTCTTTTCGGACCCTGTACCGTACCACCACCATTCCGTCTCCTTGTTCCACGGCCACCACTGCTAGCAGTTGTTGAAGTCCTAGCCGGTGACACAAGAGGTAAATCATCTTCATCTCTATCTTCCATTCCTGATAGACGTTGAATACGCTCTCTTCGTTCCATTTCATAAATTTCAACCTCAGCTTTACGCTTCATTCCCATATTTCTAGCCTGTTCCAATCGATTTAAATCTCTTGCTGCTCGATATTTAGTGATGGCCATCTCATAAACCTTTTTAAACTTAACAGGTGGTAATAATCTTCGAAATATTTGTAATTTCGCAACAAATTCCTTCTCATCACGCGTCGCTCGTTTTTCTAAAACTTTTTGATTGGAACATTGCATAAAGTTATTATTGATCATGAATTGCTTCATTCGCTCACGTCGCTGAAGTCGCTGATCATATAATTGAAGTAAACGAAGTTTAATTTCCTTTTCTTCTTCTGTGTCGTTATCAGATATGATTATATTGGCGATAAGATCTTCAGCGTTGTCGTCATACTCGACTTCTAAATCGCCACGTAATGGCATGTAGCCGACAATGGGCGTGCGCGGTCCGCTGCCAGGGTCAGGGACGTGTGGTGAGACAATTTTATCGTCATCTTCGTCGTCATCGTCATCAATATTATGGTGATGGTTAAGAGGATTATTAGCTTTAGCATCACTGTCATTCTGTTTGAGGGTTGAGTCGGTGTCCTTATTCTGGCTATGTTGATTTTGAGCACTGGGGTTATTGTTCGGTTGATTTGCAACATTGACTTCTGTGTCACCGGTATTAATTTCCATATGAGTTTGAGGTTTAGTAGTTTGGTTGGTTGTGGAAGGTCTAGAAAGAAGTGAAGTAGGGGAAGCAGAAAGATAGACACGATTATAATGCTTCTCACAAAGACGTGCAGATTTACCAACATAAGCAGCAACATCCTGCCAATGGTGCGGGCCGAAGGATGATAAAGCATCCAAGAAACGCAATTCATCATCAGCACTCCATGAAGGATGATGTAAGAAATTATTTTTTCGTTCAATAACTCGATACGGATGTGTCGAAGGGTCATGTGGATATGAATTTGCAGCACCCACTGAGAAACAATTGACACAGATGATAGCTTCATCACAGATAGGTTGAGCGCAAACAACGTATGCTCCGTGCGTCAGTAATAAACATTGACAGTGTGAACATTGTGGACCTGACATTTCGGGTGATGTGGAATCGTTGTTGCTGCTGGGTTTATTCTGATTGGTGACTGGCGGAGATGAAGGTGCTGGAGCTGAAGCCGGACGACGAAGGGGCATGTTGGTGTGATGATTTTGCTCAAGTTAAGTTAGATAACGACGATGACAAATAAGTGAAGGACGATGATGACGTGGATAGTTAGGATTTGTGGTCAACGATGATGATAAAGACGGGAGGATAGAAGAGAAGGTGGTGTAGCGTAGCCCATCAACGCAGAATGGAATGTGGGACAGATTTAAAAAAAAAGAGACCCCAATGCAATTTAAGAGCGCGTTTGTGCAGTGAAGGTTGCAATGTTGGGAGAGGGGGATCGGAGGGGAGGCGTCTGCGATCTACTTTTTAATTTGTTTGATTGTTGGAACCGTTACTGTAAGCACACAGCAGTTTCTATTAGTGTAAGCTGTCCAAGAAATTTCTGAACATTCGGGTGCATTTCCGCGCCAAAATTAAATTTTGTCGACTATGTTTGTTGTGAAACGTGTAATACGTTTTGGAATTGCAATCGTTATGTCAATCAAAACCCCTACGCATTTTGTTTCCTTTATAGGACTTTGGTAAGGGCTTCTTCCCCCCCCCTCTAAGTTGCCGGTTGATTGAAAAACTAGCAGCAACATGGACGACACACATCGAAGACAGATGCTTTTCGGAACAACGCCGCACAGAAGGCCACTTTCAACATCAACCGCAGCACACTCCACGAACAATGCGAGTGTTCCGACCTATCCGACAAACCCTTCGGGTGGAATGGAAGCCACAACAGAACTTGAAATGATGCAAAAATCAAACGACAACAAAGTTGACAATTTGCGAGGTAACGTTGGTGACATGCGATACCTCGCTTTGAGTATTGGAGACGAAATACGCGACCAAAATGATATGATCGATGATATGTCTGGTAATTTTGAAAACGCTGGTGAGAAACTTACTCGCACCATTGCACTTGTTCGTAGGCTAGCATCCAGCTCGGGTAGCTTTCACATATGTATGCTTTTTCTGTTTGCGTTCGTCTTTTTCTTTCTCGTCTACCTTCTCATTCGATAATTCCTGTTGACATAACTTCGTTCTTCATTATATTGAAATTAAATTTCAATTTTTTAAATTATAAACTGCAAAAAATTAATTAAAAAAACCTTTTAACTGTAATTGCATCATGATCCCTAAGCCGCCGGGATCTGGTGTTATTCTTCAATATTGTAGAAATTTGAATATTTTTTTTGAATCATCATTCTCACTGTGCTCAGCTTTAGATCTCTTCTTCGCCGATACGTCCCTCGACCGCCATCGTCGCTGCGCGTCACCAACCTACCATCGCTACCCTCACCGTCACCGTAATCATCCCATCCGTTTTTTGAATGATGGCCCCAGAGGACAACACCGCACACCGCACATCCTCACCGTCACCATCATCACATGTGTATAACTCACCCGAATTTTTCGATTTTTTCGAAAATCAATCTTCTTCCACGTCTTCCTCTTTAACATCTACAACTTCTACCCCATCTTCAATTCTTTTTCAACAACCTCAATTCCTTCCAACACCATTCCCAATCCCACCGACAACCCTCCTTCCAAACATCTTCAGTCCTAATTTCATCTGGCCAATTCCACCAGATACTCCACCGACACCATTGGAGCTTCGGATAAAATTCGTCACTGAATCATGTTTGTTCAAAGCGTCTACATCAGGCATCGTAGGTGGTGGTCTAGGATTAGCATTTGGTTTATTTTTCGGAGGTTATGCAAACGCAGTTGACAAAGCTGTCGATACTGAAGGTTCAACACTAGTCAAAGTACGTGTCGGAATGAGGGAGGCTGGAGCTGCTATGTCTTCTTATGCCAAAAATTTTGCAAGGTTTGGCTTTTTCTTGTCGGCTACTGAATGTTTCATAGAAAGATTTAGAGGGAGACATGATTTATTTAATCCGGTTGTAGGTGGCTGTATCACTGGTGCTGGTATGGCTGCATCCCCTTCACAACAAATGCCAGCTAAAGCTAGAGTTACTCAAATGGCAATCGGTTGTGCCAGTCTTGCTGCTTTCAGTTTGGCTATTGAAAAATATATGGAATATTCCAGTTCGTAACTTTTGACTATTGTATGTGTGTTGATGGTCATGAAATGGAGAGGATGGCACATGCTAATGGAAATGTTTTCTATCAATGTAACACCAGTTAACTAAAATAGAGGAGAGGCGTTTTTCATATTGTTTCATAACGTTGATACTTTGTTCTCCGCTTTATTTTGTAATTTATATTTCTACGCTAATTTCAGAATAAGTAGGCTGAAACAGAAACTGTGCAAGTTTTAACTTTTATCGACGTCTTCGCCGTAATCCTGAGTCCATGACCTTCGGTCGATCATCTGATTTACCAGAAACGTCAGAGGAATAAGGTCTAATATCCGGTTTAGCTGGAGATGCCATCGTCATGTGAGAGTCATCACCTCCATCACGTGATAATCCAGAAAATGAATAAAAGATAGATTCCAACCAGAATAAGGGATTAATATGTTTTCCATATAGAGTTTCCAAGAGAGCATGGATTGAAAAGGCAGCCGATATATAAAATCTTGCAGTTGCTGTATCAATTTCAAAGGCAATCCCTGTCATATTATACAACATATCATCTGGATCAATAAATAAATAATATAAACTAGCTGCAAAATAAGCTGATTTAAATCCCCATCCAGGAGCTGAAAATTCCGAAAGTGTATTACCACCATATTGAACCATTTTCTCAACAGAAACAAATAATGAACCACCAGATCCTGTTAATCCAGTACAGATAATAGCACCAAGAAAAGCTTGTGGAAATTCACGTACATAACTATCCATAAATGAAAACATGGCACGCATACGAGCAGCTGATGCCCCAAAAGCTAAGATGGCTTTACATGGTCGTAGGTTTAGAAATGCTCGAAGAATACTACTTTTGTGAACTATGTACCAAGCAATAAAGATATAAGACATCATGAAATTTGAAGATATTGTGAATAAAGGCGTTGGTCGACCCGATAGAATTGTTGCAAGAGTTGATCCACCAAATGCAGCAAATGCTGTGACGACTAGAGATTTTAACCAGAATGTAGAACGCATGATGGAATGTGTGTTCAAGGCAGCATTTAAGGAATGAAAGGCAAGAAGAACAGGGACGACTGGCATATCGAGAAGAAAGTAACGAAGAAAATTGTGGGGATCATCACTGGTTACGGAAGATGCAAAGGTATAAGCTTGATTGCCTAAATGAAAGTAACTTGACATTACTTTTTGAAATAGTGAGTCTGCCATTGTAGAATAAATGGACTGTTCCTATCAGCTTTCTTTTCTCTTGGATCTTTTTCTTTGTGGGGTGGGGCGACGTTGCAGGTTGACAGGTTAAGGAAACGATCTTGCCCTTCGCGCGGATGAACATCAACCGAGTTCAATGCAATGTTCATTGCCTTTATACTCGGGGTCACCATCATCATGCTGCCTCTGCAATGCCTTATATATAAATGTCAAAGCAATTCGATTAAGCAGGTTGATCACTACTGTAAGTTTGGCTAAAGTCAATGATTGACCAATTAACAAGAATATCTTCATAATGTTGATTGACTGAAATTATTCCATCCATTTTTTGAAGTCTAATCAACTAACCGTCGCAGTAATCAAAGAGAAAATGCGTTGATGCACGTTGGATGGACCAATTATGTCCTTGACGTCTTAACCGTGCCCCCACAATACCAAGCACTTGTCACGAGCTGCGAGCTTGTCAGGCGGTGCAGCAGCTCAGGTGGGGCACCAGAAAATACTTTAGTTGTATAGTTGACAAGTATGGCACGCGTTGCGAAGCTTCGACATCCATGGTGCGGTCAGACTGTGCAAAAGAGTTTCTGAAGGTGTCATCACTGACGACTCCTTCAGAAACTCTTATTTTAGCGGCTCATCAGTTTTTGCCCAGAACAAAACGTCGTAAACCTGAAAAAAAATTCAATTCACCCAAAGCGAGATTTGTCGGGCCCAGCACAAAAATGCAAAAAAAAAGCTGAAAAGAGATGCTCGATGAAACTTGTTGCAGCTGCACATTCGACGGCTTAAGTGGTGTTCTTATAGTAGCAGCTGTCCCCCTAGCCCCCCAAAAATTGACCATAAATAAAAGTCGTCTCTATATAAGAGCGTTTGTTCAGATTGTTCAAGTCTTGAACAAGTGAACTCTTCATGGTGACAGGGTTTACAGAGTAATGCACCCAAACGATTAGGTGTAATAATTATTTATTACTAACGCGGGTGTCTTTGTTTCACTTCCATAACCATGACATGCTGTTCAGGTAGCTTTTTCTTCTTTTTTTACCCCTGCAAAAGAATGCCTGACTGGTATTGCCAATGTCTATCAGCCTGAGAAGTTCTGATGTCTATGAGATTGGCGATGATACACCAATTTAATTTAATTTAATTGGTGTACCAAAGCACGTGTACTGATCTTTCCAGATCTAGAATTCCCGAAATTTTCATGATCTTATAAAACGAGTCATGTGGCATTGCCAGTTTGTAAACAGAGAATTACGAGTCTTCGTTGGCTCTTCAGGAAACGAGGTGGCTGCAGTGACCTGTGGAACATAGTCATCTGATCTAACCACCAACTCCCTTTCTCAGACAACGCAACTATTATCATAATCGCAAATAATTCGGCGCTTTCTAAACGCGGAAACCCCGCTTTCGATTAAACAATTTCATCGAACACCACATTTACACACCATGGACATATCATGGTCAGACTAAGCTAGTCAACACAAACGAACGTCACCTCTTCTCTTTATACTTTAGTAGATGCACACATACTATGTACCTACATTGTGTATATACATTATGTATATTCAATTATGTGAATTTATATGAATTTATGAGGTCTGTACACGTACTCTATACCACATGGCAGTTTCCTGTTGGTCTATTCATAGAGGTGTGTCCAGGTTTTCATCAACTGTTATTTCGTAGAAAACAGTTTCTAGGCAGCCTTGGTGGAGTTT
>JAULBU010025698.1:0-38943 GCA_032358235.1 Odonthalia washingtoniensis
GGAAAACTAAGAGATGGAAGGCCGCTTGATATTTCTCCGGCTATGAAGCGAGGGTGAAAGTAATGATGGATTCCTCACGACTGTTGTGTGTGTCACGGCGATGCCTTTTCCTGGGGTGGAGGTCGACCTCGTTGTCCAATTCTGAAAGGGAACCGGCGTCCGTGATTGGGAGGACGAAGGCCTGGTTGGAGTGGGGATAACTTGGAGGTGGTACGAGTGATGGCCGGGGTGTATGCCGTGCGAATCTCGGTGGCGGAAGGAAAGAGAAGGACTGATATTATCGCTGACAGGACTGGAGTTGTTGACTCGTAGCAGTCATCAAGTGGCTTGAGAGCACGAGGGTCGGAAACGTCGTAGTTCATGAGAAGTGCCCAACCCGGATATGGGACCGTTATATATACACCTGGAGGGTTGCGTGGGGGCGAAAATGAGATCAGCCACTGTGTTCCGGTGGAATAGACATGGAATGGAGAAGGTAAGGGAGGGGAGAAGAGGTTAGAGGTGGGGGCGCTGAAGGGAGGAGGAAGGTGGGACGGAAGGGGTTAGCAGAAAATGTGGCGAGAGGTGTGGGATGCAAAGGAGGGATTGTATCCGTGAGAGGAGTGACCGAACGAAGGGGTGGTAAAGGAATGACAGGTTGGGCAGGGATCAAGGGGAAATGGGAGGGGGGACAGGAAGTTGTACCAGAAAAGGAGACAAGACCAAGGGAATATTGTTGGGGAGAGGGGGAGCGTGGGAGGCATGATGTTGGCCAAGAAGGAGAACATGAAGTTGATTGTCGAGGCCTGCTGGTCGACAGGTGCTACAAATGGCTGGGGGAGAGGAAGAAGAAATGGGGGTAGAGAAGCAGATGGATGGGTCAGGGCTGTGAAATTGTTCATTGGTGGCGACGGTATGGCGGAGTTTATGATGGCGAGGCTTCATGGGTTTTGTGAAGAGGAGGGAGTATGCGCCATCTTATGACAGAGGAATGGGTAGAGGACGAGTGGAATTGTGGATCAGAAGTGGGAGGGGAGAGTAAGCGAGTGTGGGTTGTAAGATCAGAATAAAGGGTTGTATGGATAAGTAGAAGCAAGTTGAAAGCTGAGCGAAGTTTGTAACGGAATAAACGAGAGAACCGATGGTAAAAATATGAAGAAAAAGAAAAGGGTAGCTGGGCAGGAGGATAACGTTGCCCCATTGTAAAGTTAGGACCTCACTTGCGCGGAGCCAGCCTGTGAAGCTGAGAGTCAGAGCGAGAGATGCCTCGAGATGTTGGATATCTATTAATTTAGATAAGAAAGCGACGGCAATTTGGGATGTCAAGGGTGTGGCTGAGAGAGATGGAGTAAGATGGTGCCATACCTTAAAGTGGCGACGGGTCGTATGCAGGTTGATTTTTAGAGATGGGGGTATTATGTACAGTATTATGAGGCAACCCATTTTGGAATTGTTGTCAGGGCGGGGCTTTTTGTCATACTGATATTGGATGTAATCCACGATTACGAGATCGGCCTGCTCGGGGTCGAGGAGTGGGAGATTGTGGTTAAGGCGGATAAAATTGTTGTATATTTGGCTATATACCTTGATGGTTTTAGGGCTTGGGGTTTCCTGGGAGAGGCAGTGTTTCTGCCAATAAATCCCTACCGAAGTGGGAAGAAGGTGGCAGATGGACATCGGGTATTAACAAAGCTGAAATAAAGGGAGAAGAGGGAAACCGGGAAGATGGAAGCGGAAGGAGGATGAAAACGGAAGAAGGAAAAAAGAAGGGAAAAAGAAGGGAAAACTGTGTCTTTGTAGGTGGACTTACGGGTGATCGAAAATGGCAGAAATGGGTAGAATGCTATGATGATGACTCTAGGCGGGATGTATAGATGGAGCGGAAACGGAGATGGGGGTGGTATCAGTTTCCTCTATGAGATCCGAGTCAAAGCGCTTGATTGTCATATTTATACCCTGGTTTCCTATGTTGTGGCGGTACTATGCTTATAGTCGCCATTACAGCCATCTCGATCTTCCACGTGTTGATTATCCATTTACGCTACAAAGGGTGTTTTCATTCTTCAAAATAGCTATGGCCTTGGGTGGAACAAATCATAGTTACTGTACTACACAGTATTCAGATGTACACGGATGTAGATTGCTAACTGCATAAGATGATACCATCATTCAACACGTGTACATCATTAATTAGAACTAGAGCCAATTGGAAAATGGTAACAGTTTGATTTTTTACACGTGTTGCTACAACATCGGATTGAAGCCGATGAAAGTATAAATACCGGATCCAAGGTTGGGGAGAATGTAAATATTGAAATGTACAGATTAGTTGAAACACAAAACGGACCCTATATTTACCAATTGCAACCAATGCAATCCTCGAGAAGGGCCAGTCTCTGACAACGATGTAGAACACGTTTTCGCTGGGAGTAATACTAAGGCGTTATACAAGTCGTGGCCAGTCAGCGTTCTAAACGGCGTACACGATACAACCACGAATTTATGGTTGGTGTGGGCTACTGTCGGATATCACGATGGCCCCACTATCTGATTAAATCAGACTTATGGTCCATCTTACAAAATATGAAACTACATACACTAATACTAGTAACTGACAATAGCTTAATCTAAATCGTATCTATCTACCTACACGTGTGTATTCCACGTACAACTGGACATCCGTGCTGTTGCACAGTGAAGTAACTACCCACACCAATACTGTCTATCCACCAGCATTGTGAGCAAATAGATACGAGAAAGACCCAGCTACTGTATCCACGTGTATGTAAGCTACAAGCTTCAGCCAACAAGGATCATTTTCTTGGATTCTCTTTTGGCGTTCTTCACCTCTATGAAAGAATGACATCAGCACCATTCCTTGTCCTCCTTTCTCCTTTTCCTTACTGTTTACTACAACAATTAAAACCACGTTTAGCCTGTTGTTACCGATTGGGTATTGATACTCTTTCACCGAGAAGCCACCCAACCTCCGTATTGATACAGAGTCCCGTGCGTATAGTCCTGCTTGCTCAGCCTCTGACTCCTTTACTTACTCCGTGTGCCTTTTTCTCACTCTCCGTCCACCTCTACTATTTCTCCGAAACATCACGTCTACCGACTACAAATTATTCAACCTTGTTACTAGCATACGCACTGTCTTCCATTACCTGATATCACTCAACATCTGCACTACTGTACTCGCTGCCTACTCGTTCCGCAGAAACATAAAACCCTCGATACATACATACTCACGAAATGCTGCATTGACACAGTTGCATAACTCATCAATCCAAGAATACACTAGGAACCACGACTGTATTCAACCAACCGGCGCTGGTTGTAATCGCCTTGAATACAGTCGTTTCGCACAAACCAGAGTCCTTTGAAACTTTCTCCGAAACTTATCAGGACAGGCAGGTGAGAGAAGAAAGGCTAAACCAAGCAGAAAGAACTTCTCTATATCTAACACGTGTACAACATTAACCCTGCAATATCCGAACGAAGGAATGTAACCCAGAACAGATAGAAAAATCTACCTGGGGTAGGCTGGAAGGTAATCAAAGGAGAAGAATACGGACGAAGGGGAAACACGACTGGGGGTGAATAAACATTCTTCACCCAAATACACTACGTATACTTGATGGAAATTACAACTATATATCCGAAACAAGTTTCATTTCTTAAGAGAGCCATATGAATCTACGGAAATCATTTTAGTTGCAGATGCTTATAAATAACATGATGAATACGAAATTTGTTTCTGATTTGTGAAAGGGTCACAATGGTTGATGTTTATTGGCTGGGGGCGTCAATTGGACAAGAAAGATATAACTGGTGTTAACAGAAAAGACATTTATGAATATGTTATGGCCATATAAACACAAAGAAGAAAATGGAACGTGTCAGGAGACTGCAGGGAAAATAATTGTAAGTAACATTACATACAGAATTAGACGAAATGTACAAATCAATTGTAACGTACAGTATTTAAAATGTGATATGCTAACTAGTATCTCAGGTGTGGGTGACTCGGTCCCAACAGAGGGAGACTGCAAACTGGCCATACAGTGAGATAATTTTAGTGTAGTGTTTCATATTGACATGAGTGTATGATGGAGCTAGTGCAGTCTGCTGGCATTCTGTTTTGATAATTTTGAGCGGTCTCCCCCTCGACTATGGGATGTGAACTGGGATGTGTAAATATAATACAGTTTTGTCGACGGATGTGCTTGAATCACATCCCGCGCACCTGGGGAGACTTTATTAAATTTAAAGAAAATATAGGAAGGGACAGGTAGGCTACGGGAGACTATAAAGTTATACACTCGAGTACATGTGGTGCTGTTTTCAGTCGCGTGCCAACAGAACACACAGTACTGGCACACTACTTGTTACTACAGTACACTCAAAGTCAATCGAATGGAATCGGCTAAAAACCAAGAGAATTTGTACATGTCAGCATTGCCAGCACCATATCAGAAGGACAAAATGGTGTTCGTACGCAGGTAAAAAAGGCGGCCGATACGTCGAGGAAGAGAACCCAGTTTTAGAAAAGGGAGGTGGATAGCGTATAAAATGTGGAAGGGGCCGATTTACAGTGAGGCATGAGTAAAAAAACTTACACGTATCTATTCATTTTACTCACGCGTAGCAGACGAGTTCATAGGGAAGTATAGTTCGTTGGTGCCAAAAGCAGCGGAACCAAGCAAAGCGTAGTAGTTGTGAACATCTTCAACTTCAATATATCTCATCATTTCTTGAGTATTATCCCAGGAGAAGGCACGGCTCATGAAAAAAATCTCGGTGTAGTACAAAGTAATGAAATCCTGCACCCCCGCGACGCGCGCTATGATCCTGCAGAGCAGGAATTCCACATTGGCGTCCCATTTCTTGTAGTAAAACACTGTATGCAGAAGGGTTCATTTTCGTACCCCCTGAAGATGATTATTGACTACTTGAAGAAATAAATTTCCCGTCATGACATCATGCGCTCGTAGAACAAAAATCCAGCCTTGCAACGCAGTTAGTCCGCATATGGACACATAGACCATCCTTGTTAATCTGAAATAAGTATTTGTTCGACCACGACTCTTAGTGACCGGAAGTACGCCAACAATTGGTGAGTTTAGAAACTCACCAGTAAAAACCAGATCTTTTGTCTCCAAGTTGAGCATTTAAGACCCTCTTGAAATTGTAGTGAACTAAATCATGTTGATAATCGCGACTTGCAGTGTTTTGTAATCGACTGATAAGTCTAGTCGGATTGCCCTGGAAAGACTTGGCTCAGCGAACGAAAAATAAATTCTCCGGACATTCTCATGAGTTTCCTGGTAAGCTCTCTGTGTGAGATTAATTCGTTGATATCGTTGAGCATCGTCAAGACGGTTGATGAGTAGTTGTAAATCTCGACAGCGCCCTGGATTTACACTGAATAAACCATCACGGATTCGTATGAAGTCTTCGTCATATCGTTTTGAGCTCCAGTAGTTTACCATTGCAATTTTTATAGCCCTTCCTGTTGATGAGGCCTTCAGTTGTTCAAATTGCGGTTTCGTTCTGATTAACCCAGCCACTAAAACCTCTTCCGCCAATTTGTTACCCACACTATTTCTGTCTACCACGACACGTTTCCAACTATCCACACGTGGTCATACATCCTAGTACTGTACTGAACACTGTACTATACGAATGATCCACGACACTAGAGACAGTTGAACCGACCTAGCCCTAGGTTCAGACTGTACACGTGTTACTTATCGTGGCCTACAACCAACTCTTCGGACTACAAGGATTAGTGTCTTGGATTCGCTTTTGGCATTCTTCTTTTACTATAAGAATGCCACCAGCACCAGAACCTTTCCCATTCACACTCCTTTTCACTCCCTTACTTTTATCTTACTTCATTAAACCCTGTTTAAATTGTCGTTATCGCTAGGATATTGATATCCTGGCACCCTTTTAAAAGTCAACCCCTCCGTATTGATACGGATATCTCGACCCGCGTTACCTTTTTCCTAAGCCCTGACCTCCGACATTTGACAACCCTCTTTGTGCGCCCTCCTGTCCTTTCTTAGACCCGATTAGCAAAGGACCTCTATAAGTGCATACCTGAACTACCACTCAACACCACAACAAGCACTACAGTATGCCTCCTCTTATAGACCCCCATAAGCGTCTACTACAGTAACTCCCCCCCGCCATTCCATATCATACGATACACACGCTAGGTGCCGTTACAACCAAAATCCACTTAAGCACTATTCCACATTTGATACAGTACATCCTAGCTATCTCAACCTACACGGTCCAAACAGACTTTACTGTACTCAGTACACCTTTCCACTTACACGTGGCAGTATACAACCACCTGGCGCTGATTGCCATCGCCCTATATACTGTCGTTCCGTCAATACCAGTGTCATTAGACACGTTCCGCATCTCTTCATTACTAGAGCACATGCCGCAGATAAAGTGCACACAGATTTTTCATCCATGCTATTTTGTGTTATATATGGATTCTCTGTCGATAGTTCACACTCACGAAGGATTTCAATGTAGAGAGTGACATTGGACTTGTACCGTTGTTTTGAGCTTGTCGAAGTTGGATTTCGAATAATTGTAATTTCCAAGGCCGTAGCGTCTCCTGAAGAACCCTCCATGACCTTGCATTAATCATTATTTTTAATTATGATCATGAAATGTGAACGCTATCATGGATAGAAATTTGGATTTGAATTTTTCACAAGCCAGAAACAACGAAGTATTTGATATCATTAAAGTACACAGAAGAGATACTGTACGCTCCTTACTGAATTTACGATGACTCACAATAATTTTCAATTCCGAGATTTGGACACCCGTATCTAAATAAAAATTAGGGATAAAACGCGATTGGTAGGGGTACATATGTGAAACAGACATAACTGAAGGGGTATTCTAGAAATTTTGGTATTTCTTACGGATTTTAATTTATTTTTAAAGAAAATACTGAGAAACGTTTCCATATTTCCAGATATACAAGAAACTACGTTGATTTCTCATTTGTACTCCTACCAATCGACGATTGGCCCATAAAATTAATTGGTGACGTTTTTTCTAATGTATGTTTCACAATATGAGTTCAGTCCTGTTGTCAGTAAATCAATTTCCTGTTTGATGCCCGGTATTGGATACTCCCAACGAAGCACAGATACGGACGCTTACATAAAATCATAAAGGGCCAATAGTCGATTGGTAGGATTACAAATGGGAAATAAGCATAGTTGGTGGGGGTTACCTGGAAATATGAAGAATTTTATCAATAATTTCTTTAAAATAAACTAAAATCATTACGAAATACCAAAATTTCTAGATATACCCCCAGCAACTAACATGAATTCCCTACTTTACCCCTACCGATCGACATTTTATCCAATCATAAAAATGATTACGAGAAATCTAAATGTGTGTAATTGGAGGGTACTGTATTCTGTAAAGGGTTGTGAGATCGAAACAGTTTTCAAAAATTAATCGTTCTGAGTGACAATAAATGTCCCTACCATATGTTATGTGACCAATGTAATATTGTGACGCACATTATAACTGATAAGGTGCTCTGAGATTGGCCTTACATTTATTTCGAGTCATCGAAATGGTTTACAAAAATTAATCATTGTGATTAATGCGACAATAAATTTCCCTACTATATTCTAAGTCACCACGGTAATATTGTGACGCACATTATAACTGGTACGGTGCTCAGAGATCAGCCTTACATTTATTTCGAGTCACCTTAATTGAAGTACATTTTCTGCTCGGAGATCATCAAAACTATTTTGTATCAACAACGGAGTCTATATAATCTTAACCAAATACCCTTTTAAAACTGTCCCATGTTGGCCTTCCGTACTTTATCGACGAAATGTCCTTCAATAGTACCGAAATTGTGCCCGGTAGAGCTCCAACAAAGGCTCTTTCGTCTACCACTTCACACGCCCTGAGGTCTGCTCTCCAATTTTCAAGTCTCGGACACTGGTGATGAAAAACAAAATGATGAAAAAAATACGCGACAGCAGTGTGCCCTCACAAAAGTTTTGGTGATGGACGCATTCCAGGCTCCATTTCGTGACAACCCTCTATCACAGATCAGAGCACAAATGGTCATGGGCTCCCTCCAATCTGCTGCACAGGTCTTGAAACCATCTGTACCTTCATCAGAGATGCTCTTCAAGCAACAAGGAGTTCACCCAATTACAGGACAGGTACTTCCCCCACTTTTCAACCTGTCTAGCCGGTTAGATACTGGAGAAGATACCGCAGAACTCACCCAAACTGTGGGGGGTAGTGGATTTGCCTTCCTGGTTGTTAACAATTCCTACAAGATTAATCAGCCAACACCCACTCTCGAATTGCACAGGCCACCAAAACGCCACAAGTCGGGAAATGTTGCCCATGCTGAAGATCCTTCCGTTCAAATGCAGGCTACTTTAGGGCCCAGTTTTGTGACAAAACTTACACAACCTCTTCCTCCTTCCGTGCCGAAGAATTTTTCTACAGTGAAATGCATTCTTTTAGATTGGGTTTTTTCAAATCCTTTATCCGGGCTTCGAATGGCATTAATGCGGTGGGATGAAAAATCAAGAAACTCCTCAAGTAGGACTAGAGAGGAGAGGGTTTCTAACAAAAACATCTACTACAAGAAAAAAATTGTGGCACTCGTATTCTTCTACTTTTGTAGTGACCATTCATTGGTGCAATACGAGGCGTCTTTTTCTACACTGGTTGGAACAGGTGTTATAAGAAAACATTTTGAAGAATCACAGAAGTTATAGAAAGCCAAAAAACTCAAGCAAGTGTTTAGAGATCCAGCATTATGGATCTCTTGGACAGAAACAGTTTTGAAAAAGAGGGAGGTTGCAACGTTTTTGGATCGTCGGTGATGAAAAGATTCGTGGAAAGAAGTAATAAAGCAAATTGAAAAACCAGGGAAACATTTGTTTCACTATATTCAAAATATCGCTAGTTATATAGTAATTATTGCTTAAAAGGTAATTCCATCCATTTGAAGCGGGGAAAGCAATTCGGTTTTTTACCGTTGATTTAAGGTTAAGGATGTACATGCTGTACGAAAAAAGATTCTAGATGCTTCACTACACATCCCCTACTGACGATGATATGTCTGTTACTGTGGAAGGAATAATTTTGTACAAAAGATATTTATGGACAGCCAGCCGCTCCCTTATATCGAGGAGGCAAATATAATAAATCGAAAATCGGTCTTCAGTACTATTCATCAGATTAAGAAATCAACGCTGTTCTAAATGATCAATGTAAAGTAACACTATAGCTACAATCACATCGTTTGGTACAATATAGCTGGTTATTTGATAAAATACCCCCGAAAGGGGTTTTTTGTTAATAAAAATGTTGTGTGCTTTATATTTTAATATATCTATGAAAATATATGTAGTCTCAGAAGCAGACTCACCAAGCGGAACCTGTAATTGTAATGTGTCAGCATGCACCAGCAGCTCCCTTGATACATCAAAAATAAAATTAGCCAGTGACTGTACATCATTCAATGATCGTCTATAAGTGTCCAACCCACCAAATGACTCCTTTGTATCCAATAAATGTTTCATTTGACGCATCCTCCATGCCAGGAAGGCATTTACGGATACTGTTTTTAATGTTTTGGATACAACTTTTTGTTCCCAAGACATATTTGAGGTTGAAGAACGAAGAATACTTCTTGCTTGTGTAGCTCCATCCACCCCCTTGATTTTAGAATAAAGACTTTGGACTCCATTTTTAAAGAGCTTTAGGGGTGGGAATGAACCCTTCGAGTTCACATGGAAATTTAACATTCTCCAAAATGGCAAATGAGTTTGAATTA
This sequence comes from Odonthalia washingtoniensis, assembly GCA_032358235.1. NCBI lineage: Eukaryota > Rhodophyta > Florideophyceae > Ceramiales > Rhodomelaceae > Odonthalia > Odonthalia washingtoniensis. The sequence continues at coordinate 9,854 of JAULBU010025698.1, forward strand.
TAGAAATTATTTCTGGATCAGTGATTGGTCGGAATTATGAATAATCAAGCATTTTCATGTCACACGATGAAGAGAGACACTAATAAGCGAGTGTATTTTACTAATTAAGAGAGGCAAGAAATAAGAGAGTGGATTCAAATTAATTGTTAGTTTTTTAATTAAGTACATTTGTTGGAATACAGTACATGAAATAGATATCTTCAATTTCATATTTCTATTTTATTTTGAACCCTGTTTTATCGTAACACACAGGTGTCTCCTTTATATTATTTGGTGGAGTGATTGAGTGGCGTAATTATAGAATGCCACCAAATAATAAGGAAAACCAATGTATTTTGGTTTTCTGTTTTAAGTAGTACAAATGATTGTTATGATATCATTTGTTGTTTTTTTGTTTTTTCACACATAGTTTTGATTGTTGTCAGAATCCATATGTTTCGATTTAGTAAAGCTTCTGATGTTTGTTCCTTGACATATCGCCTTAGTGTTTCTACCTGAGCTACTTGAAGTCATTCTAACATAGTCATCCGACCCCGTCATATGTGCTAATCATTTATAGGAATACTAAAGTTGGTTGGTGTGCCCAAATCAAAGCAGATTCTGCTGCTTTTTGTAAATCCCTACCACATTGTGACAAGATATCATATAAACATTGAATTACGACAATGTAAGTCAAACTTACTTTCGTCGCTGATACATAGATGACGTAATTCACGGATAAAGTGTACATTTGATGTATGACTTGTCCAATGTGTTCCTTTGGGATGTACTGTTTGAATAATGCATCTCCAACTTGACATGAGATTACATGAACAGTATAATTTACTAAAACTCTGTGGAGACTAGAAAATGCGGCAGTAGCTTTAATCTCAACTGATGCTAATTGAATTCGTCCATGACTATTCTCAAAATTTATAAGGGACGTATCTATTATAGCCACTCCATCTGGTGAACACGCTATCCAGTTTTATCCTTTTCTGGCCAGCATCCCAACTTCGTAGAGCGACTTTATGAATGGTTTAGTCTTTAAAGATTTCATTACAGCCCCTTCGTTTTTAGTAACACACATCGTGGCCTCTGTAGACCTTGTAGAACTTAACCAACTTTTAACCAGTGACTTCAGTAAATCGTCATCACTTATACCATCATCATGATAAACTGGATCTAATGCAACTATTTTCCTAAAATTGTTGCCAGAAAGTAGAATCTTCCCTGCTAAAGTTCCTGTGATGCGAAATTGGCTCAAAAGAAACCAATCAGCACATCGTTGACCTATTGTTTTAACTGTACATTTTCTTAACAGAAAACGTTCAATAATGTCTCTATCAGTATAACCCAGTGGTGCCATCAATCGCCCATCTTCTCCCCTTGTTTTAAAAATAACTCCCTGTAGCGAACCGGAATGTGGTACTGCAACCCATTTATCTAACTTTTCAGTTTTACCTGATGGCACGCTATACAAAATCTGACTATTGTTCCAAAGTATTGGGTACCGTGCTCTCTCACTGCAGCCGCACAAGTTTTTGCACTACCAAAACCTTGACCTCCCAAAGACAATGCCTTTTTGGCAATAAATACAGCTGGGCCCGTGTCTGAACCGTCATCAATAATAAATTGGCGACGTCAATCATAATTTGGTACAGTTGTGCTTCCATCTTCATTTAGGTTGATTAAATCCTTATTTGAAGTACTAGAACGCTGATCTTCACCATTGTTTGCCTCATTATCTTTACTGTTTACATGCTCCACATTATCACCGTTATACCTCGTGACGCTTAGAAATGAACTGCCGACAAAAAGATGACAACGAAGCAGATGCTGTGACATGATCAACATCGAGCTAATTCCCAATTTTAAGAAATTTGTAGCTATTGAGATACTACCATAACTCTGTCAACTATCAAAATTAGACCGTGCAGTGAACGTTCTCCTCTACCATCTAAAAGGACCTAAACCAAATTGTTAACATTTTCAGATTGAGGCTCTCGCCTTCTTCTAACTAATCTATTCTCATTCTCTGGATGTTTAAATAATCTGTTTTCTTCCGTTGGATATTTATATAATTTATTCCCCCTTTGCTGTATTTATTTTGTTGGTTCGAATTTTTAAGATACCTCCCTGTACTGCTGGCCCGTTAGTTTCTGAATGTTAACGCAGGTTATTGGGAGAATTAAGCCACAGTATCATGGACTGAGTATAACAACCGACACATTTTGAGTTTGCTGTAAAACATTTCGATACTGGGGAATAATTAGAATAATTCGCTGCTTTACAAACACCAAAAACATTATTCCTTGACCTTGTAGAAGAATAGAATTATTTCACATGTGAAATAAATAGAAATAATCTCTTTCCTCCCAAAAAATATGAATATTCTATTTCTGAATGGCGAAAAGAAAACAAATTTATTTTTCTGTTTTGAATATTTAAATGATCTATTTATTGAAATGTTTTAAAAAAATAGATATGGAATACTATTTTTACAGGGTCTGGAATGAACCTCTAATTTAGATTCGTACTCCCTGACGCACCGTTTTGTTGGAAAGGGATTCTTCTTACAGCCGAAAACTGGAAACAATCACTATTGGTAAATTTAATTCCATACACATCAAAATATATAAATAAACTAGTTCTCGTCTGGCCAAGAAAGGAAGTAAATGCAATGGAATGGTAGTTCCCTTCATTATAATTCATTATATTGACATAAATGTGAAATTATATATTTTTGTCTTCAAATTTTGGTAATGAAAAAAATTTCCATTTCGAAACGGATTTTCCGAGATCTACTTATATCCGAGTTATTGGTAATCTAGAATAATCTACTTAACATTTCGAAATGAATGATGACCTGAAGACCGTTGAAAACTATAATTTAGATCATTTCTCGATCCTAATATTGATAGACAACTCTTCAAATGAAGGAACCATTCCAATGTCATCCGATTGTAGAGTTGGTTGTTTTCGTAAATCTATGAATTTTACAGCGAACTATATGGGGCCAGGCAGTATGCCCAATAAATCCCTGTAGTACTGCTCTCATATCGTCAAAATATGTCCATTTCTGTTCACTGTATTGCAAATAACCACCTTTTCGAGGAATACAATAAACCGCTAAGTTTGGGCTCTTTTCAATAAAGGGATCAAGAGGAAATCGGTAGGGGTCTTTAGGGGAATAGGGCTATTTCGGGGGGTTATTCCAAGTATTTTAGACTATTTTTACTATTTTTCTTTTATTTTTTTATAGAAATTTGGGTAAACGTTTTCAAATTTCTAGAAATACACCCACCAGAAAGCTGTGATTCAATGAAATAGCCCCTCTGATCACAGAATGACCCTTCACTAAATTGTGGCTAAAATGGATTAGGGATAAACTTTTAAAATTATTTGCTACGTTGCTTTTAAAACAGAAAAGAAGCAAATAATTTTTAAATAATTTTTAAAAAAAGAGACGAAGCAAATAATCCGATTGGGAATTATGTTCTGATTGGTAAACAGTTTTTACTAATGGCAATTGATAGAAAGGTACATTTCAATCCTATACAAATTACACTCCTAATGGTACTGTAATTAGTTATTCCCAATGATAATACAGAGAAATGTACAAATTATTCGGAAACAATTAGCGCTAGCATCCGAGCACGTCGAATGATACCCATTGATTGAATTCTCAATATTTTCAGCAGAAATGTTGTATTTTAAAAACTTCGATAATTGAAGGAGAATGGTAACTCTGTACATTGTACCGTTGAAGTAGTGTACACAATTTAGTTCAAAAACCAAGATTTCATACAATATGTACAGTACTTTTCATACAGTACATACTCTACACTTCGTGCTACTGTATGTGGCACACAATACAGAGTGTCTATTACTGTACGAGTATGTATACTCCAGTACTTGTACAATACATTGTACTGTACTGGAGTATTGTACTGTAGTCTGAATCGTTGACGCTTTACTATTGAGCGACAATATGAAGTATCCCGTGGACACTGTGAGCAGTCTCCCGCGCTGAAAGATGTCAGCATCTCACATCTGACTACTGTATCACTTTCCCGATTCACTGTTCTGTAGTACATGACAGTGAATTGGAAAATTAATACAGTAGGTAATAAGATGATGTCATCAGTAACGAGGAGTAGGGTAATAGTGAGTTGTCCATATCTGAACTTCCTTTTTACCGCTGATAAGCGTCACATGGCGAAAACGGGGTACGGAAATCTACGATATTATAGACTTGAAAATGGAAACCACCAACACCACTGCCGTTCGGGCAGACTAACAGGAAATAGAACCTCAACAAAAATAGAATAATAGTGATATGAGATTCGGTGTAGTAACAACCTTGCAACATCAAATTAGACAAATGAGGAACTTCAGTTTGGGATAAATAATTGTGCTGATTAAACAGACGCTGCTGGTACGGGATGGAACTTCACGGAGGCTTAAACATATTGGATGATGATGAAGAATTTGGTTTTGACTATAGTGGCATTTATGGAGATGACTTAGAGAACATGTCGCCGTTAATTCGTATCTACAGAAATGTATTAATGCATCCAACTTGCACTTAATGCAACTTGACTACATTAGGCTTGTGTATGGTACAAGGAAGGGGCTTGGAATTTTAGGAATAATTCGTACATCGATTGCATATGGAGATGGACAAGTGAAATATTAGAGGGTAGAATAGCGATGTAATAAATGAGGACTCCTCATTATTTCTAAACTTATACACGCATCCATCTCCTAGGAGGATATGGATGCGTACATATGTTTAGAAATAGCAAAAACATTGGAATAACTTCAATAATTGAGTAACTACTGGAATATGAAGAAGTTCATCGGTAATGATGAATTAAACGAATAATGTCTCATAGGATATTTCAACAAATTCGAAGCAAACTTCGATTCTACACGTACTACGATCATTCCCTATAAATCACTGATCCATTGTGGCATTGGCGAAACTTCCTTCAGCATTTTATGAAGAATGCTACTTCATTTGCAGTTCCGGTAGGGGCCAGTTATTGAATTAGAACACTGTGCATTGTAAGACTCGGACTACTGCGAAGTAGTATATGAAAAGCAACCGGTGAAGTTCAGTATAAGTTTATATGTGTGTCGATGTAACACATCGATGACCTCTTCGTGCGATGATATAGAGTGGTGGAGGGGCTTTTACGTCCACGTAAGATGTATGAAGATTGTTGTGATTGAGGGTGAGGTGGATAAAGATCGTTGAGATTGAGGGCTGATGATGATGTTTGATATTTAGGATGTTGATGATGATGTTTGATATTTGATATTTACGATGATGATGATGGATGACATAGACGATGGATGACGTTGAGAATTGCGGATGAGGATTGAAGTTGATAATGAATAGAGTAGAGGGGAGTTGAAGCATAAGGGGATTAATAGAACAAAGTAATATTATATAGAAAGGAATGATAATGACAACAACGAGAGGATGGGACGAATCGATGAGCAAATAATGATAGAACGCATGTCACAAAACGAATGAAGCAGACGGTACCGACGGGGATAAAAGAACAGGCAGAGGGGACAGGTGACGAAGAGAACGCCAGAGATGAAGGAATTCATGACGAGCAAATGAATCGGAGGTGAACAAATACAGGAGGAAAGTGACGCCAATAAGGGTCCGATAGTAGTTCTCGCGAAAATCGAAAAGGTAAATAGGAGTAGAAACTACCAAAACGCCACCAACCAGTACACTATTGACACTGTATACTGAAAGAAACGATAATACAAAAAACCCCGCGAAATATACAGGTGGCACCCTAACATCCACTACAGTGATTCATGCAATTAATCACCCACTACAGTACACCCATGCAATTACGCAAACAAGAAACTTGGATAGACTTACCCACAAGGAAAATTGCGATACAGGTCTGGAACCCAACAAGTGTTATATCGCATTTGTGAATTCCTTAATTTGACTAAATACTTGAATTAGAATCATTGTTCTCTCCACATAATTTTCTCTACACGTGTCACTTCAGACGAAATCTTTCGTTCACATACTTAATCCCATCTCAATGAGGATGGGAGGATGAAAGTTGAAAAAGTTAGACGATAATTAATAGAGAATATCTCACATCAAAAGCGTTCACATCGGAGGGTGGAATCAAACCTGGGAGGAATAATCTCACCAACCCCGCCTAGGCTAACAACTATCAGTGCAACAACCAGAGCAGTTCCCGCGCATTTTATTGCGTTGTGATCGTGGTCAACTGCGAAATCAGCGTTGACGAAGCCACTCACTTGTCTTCAATATATAAATCCGTGAAGCTACTTGAGGTAGTATGGAAATAGGTTATCCCGCTCACCCACGGGTTCCGAAAAAACATACTTTCCAGGAAATTACGTAGCTATAACAATTAAGTAATTCTGATTAAAATAAAAATATATTTACCTTTATCATTTAATGAAGGGGACCCGTAGGATAGGAAGAATAAGCTAGTTAAAGTAATATTCGGTTAATGGCCATCCGACAATGTGGTTATGGGATGGAGTTTCCCATATTTTTTTCATTGTGCGGCAACAACAGTGGAAGTAAAACTGGAATATCTTCTCCAGTAAATTGTGATACTACATACTGGTAATTACGACATCCGTATCAACTCATATTTCCTGATGACATTGTAAAGAAAGGATCACCGTCCGCACTTTGATGATTACAATTAGGACGTCCGATGTCTACAGTGTAGAATCTACGGTATTCTACAGATGGGCGACTCGTTGTGATGGATAACTTCTACACTCGTCATGTATTAGATAAAAAATAGGAAAGTTGACAGAAAACAATGACAACATTATTGGGAATGTTCGCTTCAATAATATTGACGGAAAAAAATAGACCGATGATAAAAACCGATGATAGTATTGTCTGTGGAACAACTAAAGCATGCGGAGAGAGGACATTGGAAATTATGCCCCTCATTTGACAAAAATGCATCAGACTCTACCGGTAAAGTACAGAAATACTTTCAGATTGTTTTTAGGAATACTATCCTTAATTCGTGTAGAAGAAATAGTTCGAAAAAATTCCCAACCTCCTTAGTAGGGAGGTTGTGAATTTTTTCAAACTATTTCTTCTACACCCCTATCAACGAAGTAAACAGCAGATCATCTCATGCAAAAGTATATGTGCACCTTTTGACACCATTACAGAGGTGGATGGGAACAGAATCTATCCACCGCACTATAATTAAAGTACCGATTCTCGGTGTGGTATACAATATATATATATATATATATATAAATGCGGTGGATATATTCTATCAGTAGAGGTCAACGAATCCTATTATTCGCAAAGAACGTAGATTACCGATAAGCATTCATTTTCAACACATCGGTACATAATGCATTATACGTGGACAGGAAGTTAACATGCGTTACAACAGATAAACCGATTCCGTTTAAATTTAATCGTATAATAGCGGAGGGACTCGTGACACTGCATATTGACATACTTCAGAGGAAATTATCTCTTGGATTAATTCCGAGCAGGTCTTTCAGACAAATATTGAGCAATTAATCAAAGGCTGGGTAAATTACTATTTTCTAATTCGTAATTAAAAATAGTGGAATTACAGTATATTTAATGTGAATTGTAAAACGATGAAAACACCTTCTGTAGACGGGGTGCAGCTTTTAAAAGAGGGCCACATGTATGAAACGTTTAAAATTATATTAAATCATTGGCATTTTAAGAATTGAAGTGTATGCATTTATAGATGTTTTGTCTCATCATTTGACAACTCCCTGAATTGAACATCTATAAGACGCCTCCCTTTTCACGATAGCGCTTCTATGATTCTTAACGCTTGTTTTCCCCTATCCAATTTCAAGTAAACGAGTGCTGTACTTAAGATAAAATTGGATATCAGTGCTTCTCAAAGGACTTTGTTTAATATGAAACTTTATCAACGCCACGCAAAGACGCATAATAATATCATAGTTACTTTCCGCCCATTTCCATTTGTTTTCCATAAATTTCCAAATTACTCCCATACGCCCAAAGAAATTCTCAACTATAATACGATCAGAGGACACTTTTATATCAAAACGGTCATATGTAGTTGTCAAATTATGGCTTTGTGGCCTCTTGTGTGGACGTATTCCTCGCATAAATTCATGTACTTTTTGGTATCCTTATCCATTAAAATTTCCCATAAATTGTTGTAATCACTACTCAACTCTCCAATGTCATTATAATCTGATTCTGAGTCTGATTTCTTAGTAGCTTGTACATGAAAGCGGCGTACTTTCTGAAAAATTTCTAAATCAGAAACGGATCCCGAGTAATGACATGAGCAATCAATTACCAGTACGATAGGTAAGACTTAAACTTCTACTTTGTAACCATACAATTTATTCTTACCACTGAAATATTTATTCCCCTCTTTCATAGTACCAGCTTAGTGATATGATTTTTGAAACGTGATATCCGTTGCATACCGAGAATAAGAAACGTTTTAAAAAATTCATTTCCTGTCTATGTGATAGTCCATACTGCAACCTTCCGCTACACATTCCACCAAAAGTTTGTATAATAATGGCGATACAATATTTATAAATTTATTAATGAGGCGTTCAAAATTTGGACGTTTCATATTTATTAAACGCAACAACATATACCATTGCTCTCCATGCTTTAATACCATTACTGTCATAAAAAATGCGTCTTTTCCAAAAACGGATGATTTTCGGCCCGCCCGGGGTCGAAAATCATCCGTTTTGAGGATGTTAATACAACATATAATGTTAGTCGCTGACCAACATTATATGTTGTATTAACATTCTCACTGACGTCGTTGTATAAAGTACAAAATACATCTGGTGAAAATTTTGTCATACTGAAAATGGCAGCTGATCCACCATTATTATAGAAAGAGTCAAATATAGGGCACGTTCAATCAATTTGTTCGTCGTCGTTCTCGATAACTGAACCCAAAATTACGTTGTCAATCTCACCATGACGCTCGGAAGACTTTTCTGCGAGAAGGCGTAGTGCGTCTGTAACATGAGACGGTTCAATGCACTCCATTGACAATTTAAAATGTTGAAAAATCGTGAAAATCGTTGAACAAAATTTCAGTTCATTGCCAATATATACAGAATGATGTCGTGACTCACATTTATATGAAATGAACGTGTATTTCAAAAATTATGGAATTATATAGAAAAAGGTGCAAATCAGTGTTCATGATTTAATTTTCATTATTTGGCTCCGTAAATCGATGTGTCCAAATAATTTGAAATGATTAGTGGCCACCTTCAAATAAACACTCATTTTCGACTATTTCTAAATATTACAGTATTGGGCACATTGTGTATACAAATTGATTGGCTCTTTAAGAATTCCCTTCACAATTCCGCTGAAGATGATATATGCTCGTAGTTTCTTCTCGAAACTATAGACAAGACATCAGTTCATTGACATTTATGTAAGATGTTTTGCAATGACTCGAGAAGAAGGACATAAATTTATTGCGCACCGTTCACTAAAGCCACAAATAGCAAACTATCAGTTTTGGATTGAGGAGTGTACACTTTAGCATATGGTAGATCTCCCCGTATACACATGCACCACGTGTAATGTACAGTACGATAGACTCTGGATCAAACTACTGTAAAAAACGCGCTACATCTTCACCCTGACCATGCATATCTTCCGACTCAGAGAGACTTGAGAATCATCCCAAGAACTAAGAACAATAGAACAAGACGGACCTACTGTCTGCATTTTTATTCGTTAGAATTCTTTTCCTATAAGAATTCTTTTCGCATCTTTCCCCTTTCCCTTATGCTCCCTCTCTTCACTTTTCATTCTAAACAATTAAACTCTATAGTTTCTGTTCATATACTGACTGGTGTAATCATTACGCCATGTTGAAGACTCTTGGTAGACACGCGGCTACCCTTTCCTTCTTTATGGATTCCTTAGTTTCCCGCTTTCGATCTTCCTCAAAATGCCGCTTTCCGCTCTCACTTTCTGCAGTATCCCCACGCAACTATAGGTGCTTGCCTACCAAATATATAATGTGCCACACTAATATTACGTTCACTGGGGGATCTGTTTGTGGCAGGTGCAATCCTTCCCTGCGTCCTTTCAGGCCGATTCACAGGGAGTGGATGATTTCTGTACAGGTTCTGTACGTGGTCCCGACCCTGGGTTCGCAGTCGATTTGCTGTCCGTCGCGTAGTACGCTAACTGGCTTGCAAATGGTATCACGCTGGGTCTTTCACCTCGCGCGTACCTTTGACGCCGTTATCTGATAATTACCGTACAAAACGCAGCTGGCTTCTGTATTTTGTTTATTCAATTAATCTATATCTTTTTTTCTCCTCCTACTTCCTTCCTCCGTCGAGTCGATATGTATACCGCTTCTCGACTCATTTTTATTTCTTTAAATTCCACGTGTAATATATAGTATTGTCTCTACTGTCGGCAGATCAGTGCAAACTATTTTCGGTTCTAATTAATGTCGTTTACACGTGTAATATACAGTCTTGTGTCTACTGTCGGTAGTGTATTCCTTGTCCTGCCTTTCTACTTTCCCTCCAAGCTATGGGTAGGCGATTCCTCTTTTCTATCCTTGCGGTGTGCAGTTCTGGTGACCCCAATCTATGTGACACAAAAATGCTTCATTTGATATATGTAACTTGATATATTCAACACGCCAAGAGAATCCAAGCATTCATATAGTTACTAATCTTGCTCAGATACTTATCCCCAGACATAGTCCGCTAGTGCGCCTTTCTAACCTGACCTTTCTTACCCTTGACCTCTTGACCTCGATTACTGCATAGACTTACATAGTTACGATACCTCCCTACAGACTAACACAAGTTCCTTCCGTACCGTATCTACTGGATATCTACGCTACTATCTACGCCCCACTGTACACTGTGTACAAACGTGGCTGGAAGATGATACAGGCGGTGATTGTACACTGTATAGCTCCGTCAGTTCTTTGTATCCCCTGTAATTCGACAAGGAGTAGGAAGATGATCCTAATCTCCCATTCAGGGAGGTAGGCAGGCTATAATAAGCGGAAAGCTTTTAAAAGCCTCAGGGTGCCTAAAAGGTCACCCTGTCCCAAACCCCGAACCGGCCACTCAAAAAGGGTCGTCATCCTTGTCAAAGTTATAGACGAGATGATTAGTAAAACGTAAAAACGGGTAGAGACCCGTCAATAACATTTTATGAGTGAAAAATCTTGACCGGAGGATCTGTTTGAGTGATAACGGAGAATGTAGACATAAAAGGGAGATAACTAGAGGTAAAGCTGTGAATTTTAGAGGTTATTCACATAAAAAAATGCGGTCACCGATGAGTCTGAATTAAAAAGATCGAGATGGTATGTCGGCAGGGTTGTAATAGGTGTGCACATGAAGAAGAGATGGTCGAATCTTCTGCAAAATTGAGAGGGCAGCATACTTACCGTATCGTAGGAGGAGACCGAAACTTGAAGAACGACCTTCGCATAAAGCTCGAGGTGTCGTTCAAAAGAAGAACGTGATGACCTTGAGCACCTTTTCGTGCCAGCTAGTCAAGACCAAGGACCGCTGTTGAACTTTCAAGCTCATTAATATTGTTGAAAGAGGTGGTGGACTTCCTTTTCTCGATCGCCATTATTTTTTGATTGCTACTTTCCATGTGTTGTTATTGATTAAATATTCTAAATATTGATCATAGGAGGGCGTAAGGTTGCGTGATACTATTCATCGATGCCACATCGGCTTTATGTGACGCGTCGAATGAAAAGACTATCAGAAAAACGATCGAATTAATTTTAATGTGGCAAGAAGGGTTAAGCGCAAGTAAGTTTCCCAATTCTAGACTCTGAACCTAAGATGGAATAAAAGTGGCAGGGGGCGTTGATAGAGATTGGGGAGGAGATGGGAGACGTACATAGCGGATTTCAAAATGGAGCGTTACTGTAGTTGGCCTATTCAGTATTGCAGGCAAGATAAGCTTCCCTATCCGTCGTTTCCATGATTTGATAGGGATCGGGTTTTCAATGTATTCCTAAATCTCACAAAGAAGCTAATCCACCTTTGCATTGCCGTATGAAACTATAGTTGACACCAAAATTGATGTTGAGAGTAATGAAGGTCATCGTGGAGAGTACTGATTTCGTGAAGTATGAAGACTTGGTGATGCTGATTTGGATCCCGGCTGCAGTGGGGAGAGACCGCAATAGACGGCACCATCGTAATACGAGCACTGGATGTTAACTCGCAAATATAATTGCTATGTAATCAATAATGTGACACTCGAACGGGTTGGACGGAGTGATGGAGAATTGTGCGGACGGGAGATTAAAACAGGTTGGATTATCCTTAATGTGAAACGTAAATACAGTTTGTCGCAGAGGTGCTGAGACTTCTTGATAATATGTGAGACGAAGACTTGAGCAGTTGTGACGCTCCACGTGAAATCTAAGGACATCGCTGTTGGTCTTGGATGGAAGAAAATTGGGAGAGACAAGTCAGGTAAATTTAATGTATATGTGATATACGTACGAAGTTCGAGTGGTAAATTGGTTAGGAGACAGCAGGTAAGGGAAAGAGATCTGCTGAAACATCTGGAAGAACCAAAGTGTGGGACATATTGCTAATGTCCAAGTAGAAAGCAGAGAGTGGATCTGATACGGGCCCCTAATTTCTCCGGAGAAATTTGAGTAAACAAAGATGGGTTAGTAAGAAGTTTGATGGAGGGATAAGCCCAAATGTATTTCTAATTCGTGGCCGTGAAATTAGACGATCTGAACGTTCTGTCTTGGTTATCACGAATGATGTGAGCTCGAGCTCTGTGTCATAAAAATACAAAGGTGATGAGAAGTCTTCTTTGCGACGCCAAAAAAAGAGCCCTTATCTACCCATACAATGGATAGATTAGGGCTCCTTTTCGGCAAATAGTATTTTCCAAACATTAAGGGTATTCGTCACTTTCCAGGTGCATTTTGGGCTTTAGAGTGGAAACAGGGGAGGTCAGGCCTTCGATTATTGGCAATCCGAAGCATGACTAAAAGTTCTCTGTGATGTAGTCTCGCAGGAAATGAGTAAGATTTGATAACCATTTGGTTGCATGGGTGGTTGAGGTGGGGGACGAGGCGGGGATTTCCGGTGGCACGGATGTATTCGTTTGAAGGATCCACGTACAAAAACGGCTTTGGGAGGAAGGAAAGGTTGGGAAAACCTGTGGATGCCGTCAGTGTGATCATGTTCAGTTTGGTGGGTTTGAATTGAGGGAAGGGATATGAAGGGAGAGGAAGGGTGGAAATGGGTGTCACTGCGCATGATGAGAGGGAAGAATTGACTAGTTTGTTAATATTAGCCAGGGTTTAGAGCTGCAATTTGATATGGTTGGGCTTTGATGGGCTTTGGTTCGCAAGGGGTCCGAGGTATAAGAATTTGATCGCTGTTATGAATTCGTTGCAGTAGAAGGGAGATTTGGGCGTAATAAATGGGGATTAGGAACGACTGTATGAGCAATGGGAAGTGGAAATAAATATGGTTAGAGTATATGTGGGGAGGAAGGTCTGGTTTTCTGTTTTCTGTTTGCTTTTTTAATTCTATCTGTATGTAAGTTCTTGTAGTATATTTGTGCTACATTAGCATATGTCATTCGTCTTAATCTCTGGACCTTGTCGTGAGAGTTTGGAAGAGATTCCTGGAAGTAATCCCATCACTCAAAGGCTGTTGTGCGGCCTTTGTATTTTTTTGGTGAAAATGACGTTCTCAATTTGCATGATCACGAACAGATGCCGCAGCATTACTTTGAGACATGGTTGTTTCTATACTGCCTGGTATGGTGAATGTTGTGTCAGGATTAAATTCACTGCTCTAGTGATGGAGTAAGCCTCCATGTTTGCGTAGGATGTCTTTTCTTCCATTGGTCTACCGTTGTTTCAGAAGAAGGCTTGGACATGTTGCGCTATTGTCGATCCCGAGCTTAGAATATGGGTAAGAATTTCGGCGCCGAGCGTCTCCTCTACTTGAAGAGCGGTCTTTACCTATTATCTCCTTGCATATGATGCAGGAAGTTCTTCATTTTGAGTGTGCAGACGCGGTCCGAATCTAGTTTCGACTTTTTGTTGGCGTGACGTCGATGTGATCTTCATCATCTTCGTATCTAGACGATAATGTGTCGTCGTGGTATATTCTTTCGGAGGAGGGGAAATGTTGTGGGAGGAGGGATGTGCTTTGTGAAGGGACATCTGCTTAACGCCTGTAATCAGAGCATTAAGCAGGACGGGGTGGCCTGATCTACTTGAATAGTGGGGCGTGGAGTAGCTTCTCTGATGTGTGAATAGTTGTATAGTACTTCCTAAACTTGAATTCGTAAAATATTATCCATTTGCTGGAGGTTTTCGTAAGGTATATGAAGTAGGTCGTAAATGTCAGAAAGGGGTTGGACTTGCGTGGAGTGACTCGCCGCTAATGTGTGCGGTAAGATAGGGAGGGGATAATGGGAATGAAAGGGTAAAGATGGATTAGGGTAGGGAAGTTTAGTGGAAAACGGTGCGGTTACATTTGAAGAGAGAATTTCTGATTGTTTCACAAGGAGGGGGTACGGATCTTAGTGGATTACTAATAGGTGGAAGTAAAGAGGATTGTGGAAGGGGAGATTGTCTTGGTGTTGGCATAGAGGGAAGTGGGGTTTTCTTGTGTAGTTGGAAGGGGAAAGGATATGTGTGCGAGGTTTGAGACGACGGATTGGATGTTTTGTGCTTCCGGGGGAAGTCCGGTATGGAGTTTGGTACTGCTGGTGTTAGGTTCTGCAAGAGTTGAGGAAGACTCATGATAGGTTGTGTTGGATCTCTTATCATTGGGTCGCAGAGCTTGTTAGAGATGTGTTTGCGATTGTTGCTATGGTTGGGAGGTTGTTGGGAAGTGAATTAATGTAGGATATTGGAGTCTAAGTGGTATTTGTATATCTGTTTCTGTTTTGTGAGGAAGTAGTTAGTTGCTGGAGAGACTTGGAAGCGGTGAGAAAAAACAGCCATCTTTTGGAGTGAGATGCAGCGGATACAGAAAGATCCCGACGTTGAAGATTCCAACAAGAAAATTTCGTTAGGTTTGAGCAGGCGTTGGTAGTTCGCAGTAATTTGATTGATTGATACGGGGCAGGGAGGATTAAAAAGAGAGGGTGGTTGGGGGCTGGCAACGAAAAATTCAAACTACCAAAAGTTTTGGGTGGCATGAGTGTGTCGGATAGGAGAAAAGGATTTAGGTTAGATGGTGGACTAGAAGAAAAACTTGTCGTCGGGGAGAGTTGAGATTGTGAAATTTTTAGGTTTAGCGACGCAGTGATCAGGGCTGGGGTTGGTGACGTGTTTTGATGTGTTGTATTATTTGTATGTAAAGTTCTTGTTTTTTGTTTAATTGAAATACCACGATGCAGATAAGTTTGGTGGGATGCTAGAAATTTTCGTTTATGACGTAGTAGCGGACAGATTTAGGCGAATCCCAACGGCCTTGGATCGCGACCTGGTCAACTTTTATTTTACAAATAAATTACTCTGCTGCGCCAATACGTGGCGAATGCGGGGTGAATTTAGTTGGTTGCAGATTAAAAAAGGAATCGACATATTCGAAAGCAAAAAGATATTGTGAGTAGTTTAGTGAAGGGAGAACGAGACATGAAAGGTTACGGACTTGGTGAGGAAATTTGTGAGCCCGATGAATAAGGAAGATTATTTTTCAGTTGCTGATGAAGTTTAAAACTTGATATTGGCCTACGTGGACGTGTATTTTGGGCTGGAACAGAGTAAGAGCTGCAATACCAGGCCTGAAGGGTGTGAGGTGGATGTCACCTGGTATAAACATTTCCTTCCAGGTGATACTGAGGACATCTTTCGCTCGCAAATATCCGGTAAATCTGAGGTCTATGGTAATGGCGGCTTCCGGCTGATGCATCTGTATAAGGAGGGCGACAAACTCTGATGTAAGCTGAGGAAGTTAAATTCATTGCGGATATTGGTTGTGTCGTTTTGGACCATCCCTTTAGATGGCGACGTGTTGTATTTATATGTGGCTCGATTTGTGGCGCACGATCTACAGCATGGAAAGGAGTGCTCCCATCTTGGTACGGTTTCCCGGTTTGGGGTTTGATTCGTGTTGTTCTTGGATGTAATCAGGTACAATTACATCTGCAGCGGGCGGCCAGTGGAGGGATAGATCTGATTTGAGAATGATGAAGGCATTGTATGTCGCGTTATAATGTTGTACCGTTTTAGGGGCAAGGGTTGATTTGGAGAGCTGCTTGCCTTGCCATTATTTCTCCACAGAGGGAGGAAAGTTTTGAAAATGCGAGCGTTGGAGTGTTTCGAATGATGTAAGAAGGTTGTGATGATTGAACGATGGAATGTTTTGGTTGTGGTTCGCGCTGGATGATGCGGGATTCATAGGATCTGCGTTCTGGGATAAATATATGGGGTGTTTTCGTTTGATTAAAATGACACTAGAATACGGAAGAGAAAGAGGAATCAAGGGAACAAGAGAATAGTAAGTGTTATCGTAAAGCGGTGGAAGAAAGAGAAAAGTGCAGTAAACGTTGCGCAGATAAGACGGTAGTGTAATGGCGGGGAAGAGTAGCAGTTGTTGGGTTACGGCTTACTTTGAGGAATGCCTTATCAATTTTTGTTTTGCTCTTTTCGCTTCTCCACGTGTTAATTCCTTCACTTTCTACAAAGTTTCTTTTCGTTCCTCAAACTTTCTATTCATTTCAATAGTGTAAGCAAGGATTTTAAGTGAGCTGTTTTTCTTTTACCGATAATAGAACTGGTTTAGATACATATTATGTATCTGGGAAGAAAGATAATCCCAACTTCTACAACGAAATATACTAAATACAAGTACAGCTACATTGCAAAATTCAGCAGTTCGATTTCATAAATAAATCATTCTACTCATATTTCCTTTCCATATCCCTACTGTGCAGAATTATTTTGCCTAATGGCAAAATAATTTTATTCGCATGCAGAACTGTTCAATATACCCCAGATTGCGCTTATATTCGGATATGTTAAACCTGAAGAGTTGATTGTCGTTCTCATGTTTATTTCATGAAAATGGAGCTACAATTATTGGATGAAGGGTCGTCGCAACATTCATCATTTTGAGAAAAAACAGTCCAAAAAATCGAAATGTTTCCTAAAGATAACATAAAAAATAGGAAGTTTTAATTAAAATAAGCATTGGTCATGAAGCATGTTTCAAGTTGTTTCTGGTTCCTTTGGTGTTGAAGAAGGTAAACTCCGAGCCCAAATTTCTTTGTTACTATAGTAGATCCTTTACGCTACATTTTCTATCAAGACGTTCAAGTACTGCTTGAAGATATAGACGTACTTTGTCACTTATGACTTTTTCGAAAAACTTGTTTTTGGGATAAATATTGATATTTGACGGCGTATGAATTCTCCACCCATCTGATGGATCAGTACGATTACGTGTCTCATTTCGCATATTACCCCCATGGCCACAACGACCACTACGGCCACAACCAATTCCCTGCCCTCTTCCTCGTATAGAGGGAGTAGGAGAAACAGTTGATTGATTATAAAATGGTTGCTGTTGATCATGGACTGGATTAACGCTTATTGTTTAAGTTGAGTGGTTCATCTTTATTGATTTCATCAAATACTGATGGTAATGGTTGTAATGGTCGATTTAGTGGTACGTTCATGTTGCCTCTAGTCATCAGTTTAACGAAAAAATTGCTCGTTACGCGTAGTATTCAAGCTCCACAATGCTCTTAAACCTCAGTTAAAACCAAGATAAAAAGAACCAAAAATGCACATGATTTCTTCAAGTGTTTCCCAGTCATCACGCTGTCAATTTACTTGAAAGAGCAACGAGAGCTACATTGGGAGGTGTATCTGAACTTAAAACAAAATGCTCTTGGCTGTTGGTTCTGTAATGGATTTTTGGTTCCATTCAATAGACGGGTTAAAACTCCCGTTATGTTGCCTTTGGGCAACATAACGTCCGTTACACTTTTCCAAAAAATAGATTATGTTGCGTAAAGGAAACATAAATTACAGTAGGTATATAAGCTCGAGCACTATACAGAACATTACTACACACCTACTACCCTTGGCCAATGACATGTCCTTATTACGCTTACGCAAAAATTAACTTTTTACCTTTACTTTAAGAGATACTATGTATTCAATAGCTTTTAGGTGTATACTTGCCGGTTTCAACGAAATTGGTATCACTAGAGCTGTGACGGGTATGTCACCGATTATAGAAACTTTCACAAGATTTGAAGAACCACATGCGGAGTTATTGGGAAAGAAAGTCATTTCCTGTATGTGGAAACCGTGCTCATAAGTAAATAAATGTTAAACGGGAAACAGAAAATTTCAGTATTTATTGCACGTGTAAAATGTTTTTAAAAATGCCCATTGAAAAACAACGTCATGTATGTTAACAACAATGTTGTTTGTGTATTTAGAGGTTACCAAAAACATTATGTAACAAGAATTCAGCAGAGCATGGAATATGGGCCTCTGTGACAGAGGTGTACATCGAATTCTGTCATGTACATCAATCAAATATGGTCGTGCATACTGGACATGTACAGTTTTGTTGTGGAACTGGACTTCAGATCCTTTCACATCATAACCAATACCCACACTAAATACTGCCTTATTAGTGACTGGCTTCGCCTACGACCTAGCTACCTACGTCTGTACATGTTTGGATATCTTGGCTTACATTCGAACCTTCTGCCAGCCAGGAGCTTCTGCCTCTGTATCCGCTTCCGGAATTCTTCTCCCGTATAAGAACTCCGTTCGCAACATTCCCATTTTTGTTATTTCTCCTCTCCCTTTTTTACTCCACAATCATAAACTAATCGTTCCTTGTTACCGTAGATGTGTAGTTACTCAAGCACGTATTAAGTCAACAAGTGTGTATAGTTACAACCTCGCACTCATCCTATCACCCCTGCCAACTGTATTCAGTTAGCATGACAGAGCTATGTCGCTGACCTCCTCCTTTTTTCTTCAGACACTCGCCATCTGTCTCCTCCTCTCTCTAACCTACACACGACCTCTCTAACTGCACACACACGACCTATTTAACTGTACGCACCTCACACTACAGTACGTTCCTGGTCAAACTAAAACTAACGCCCTCTCAGTGCATACAGGTGTGCGTCATTCCATATTTAAATAGACTGCATTACACCCTAACATGTGTAGTACTATCCACGACGTTGATTTTACAACGTCTAGTTACTATACCAATCATTTCAGTGTATACTTCGAAATGTGTATAGTATACATGATCTTAATGTTATGCGGCCAAGTAGGTTACCGTAGGTAACAGGAAAAACTACTATAGGTTGATTATTATGAACTGGGATATGGGTAAGGAAGTAAATGGGGCTCAGGGTTTAGGGGATTGGAGCAAGACGTTTGAGCCATTGTACAAGAAGTAACTTTGTGAGGGGATTAGCTTTCATTCACTCTACGCGGCTCGACATGTGTTCAACGACACTAGACGGATTGAACACTTTATTTTTCTATTGTTTCATGGAATCCATCATCAAAAAAGTGCAACTACCATCAAGACTCAACTTCAGCGAAGAATCTAATTAGTTCTTTCTTGTAATTCATACTGTGACATAATCAGCTCCACTGGATTGGATATTAGTAGACTATTCTCTATTGAAAGGGACGACGACATAGGATAACGTAACAATCTGCGATTGTGGGCCACTGAAGAAAAAGAGTGAAACTCGTGATAGGCAGTAAGAAACAAATAGTCTAGTTTAAACACAAAGTATATAGGTAAGTAACTTGAATTATTCAAACATCAACATATGACAACAGCTGTAATCGTTCGTCATATTGTTTCATGTAATCTATGCGTTCTTCAAATGGCAAGCGGCATATTTTCGAATACGTTCAATGTATTTATGTTTCCCAAAAATTATGTAGAGCATGTCATGTCAGATATAATCCCGAATTGAAACACTAACTTTACTAAATATAATTTTTTTCATTTCACATCTTTGATTTCGTTATTGCTCTGGGAATGTCAACAATGTCGACTGTGATGAATGACATATCTGTAAGTACTGTACATGATGAAATTGATATTGAATTTAATTGGAATGATATAATTGTCGCTCCTGGGAGGCATGGAAATCAATTTTCAATAAAAAGGCAAGAATATTATTCTCATGTGCGAAAATAACAAGGTTCACCTTTTCGAAAATACTGAAATAAATGAACCAGTATCGGAGTGTTCGTCACTTACCACTGAAGTGAAATAAAAGTCTCCTGAAGGTGATGGAAGTTTGTACGAAGAAAGTAGCTAGCATCTGTTATATTTCCAAATGACATTAGTGGACTGTATAATGAATTTCTACACAAAGAAACAGTTGGCAACCGTATTGTAAGTGGCATGATATTAGCTTAATACTGAGAATGGGATTGTTGAAAAGAGGGTCATAATGGCCTGTTTATTTGCGCACATGTCTGTTGTCGATTTACAGGAAATATTAGAAGCAAGTGAAAAGGAAACAGAATCAGCCGATGTTGACTACTTGATGAATGGGTCCATGGATACGAATATGACTGCAGAACATGAGGAATATATCAACACGGATATTAATAACAGCCACGAGATGGGTGTTAAGGAATGAAAAAGAAGTCTTCAACAGTGGTGGATTCACCGCGGCGCGAAAGCTGGCAAGAGATGATTGGTTGAATTTATTGAATGAAGGAAGAATAGATAAATAGAAATTTGGAAGGAAACTCTTTTCAGACTTTGAAATTATACGGGCAGTAATGGTCATACTCCGAATTGATAATGTGCAGATATTATCGTGGCGGACTCAATGAGTGAGATTTGACGGTGTAAGTAGGAAAATACCGGCACTATTACAAAAAATATCAACTGAAGCGATGTGGTGAAAGTATTCCCTTAAAGATAATGCCATAGTTTACACACGTAAGGTGGGTATAACCTTATTCATTGACGTTGTTAATGAGATAACAAAGGGGGAGGTCAAGCCTCAGGCATGTTTTGACTACATCTAAATGGTTTGGTAAACGAAAACATAAGAAATGTGACATAATTAGTTGAGAAAGAAGTGATGGATAATGAAAACAGAAGAAAACTTATGGAATAATTGCAAGTCGTAGGATAGAGTTCTAAAATACAACTGTATAACCCACAGCAGTAGCCTGATGATGACCCATTACATGACATTCATTTCGCATTGTTGCACGATGTGAACGATGTACAAAACTTTGGGAGTTGTGTGGAATGTTTATCGACATTCATAATGATAAATAACATATACGACAGCATTAATGATTGCAATTATAAAATAAAAATGTTTCTTGATGATTGCAACCATAACATACGGCTATACATGGGGGAATGCTCATCGTATGTGTGCTCAAAACAAACACATTGATGAAATTATGTCAAATGTTAAAAATGAAGCTGCCAGTACATGTTGTGTACTTTTCATGAACTATAAAATGAAGCTAGAACCTTTGAGACACAGAGAATCTACTGCGCGGTTTTTCGAAAAACGGGGGATGCCATGGTATGGTACTGGCGTTTTCCACAAGATGAGGAAAGATTGGACAATAAGCTGAAAGATGATATTGTAAAATTGAAGAATCTAAGTCCGAAAATAGGTAGAAAAAAAGATGCAAACATTATTTCAGATAAAGGTGGTGGCTGGAAATGGAGACCAATCAAAGGATAAATTGGCAATGTTTTTTATTGATAACTTTGTTCGAAATGACACAAGGCAAGATTGCGTCGAGACTGTTTCCATTCTCGAGGCAGTGTTGTTTCGTGTTCGGAAATAGTTGAACAATTTCATGAAAGTATGGATCGTGACGGATAACGCGAGGAGCTATAAAACGGACTTATTCTGTTCGATAGCAGTACATATTTTTGAATGTCAACAATTTCAGCTAATGGGGTTGGTGTATCCCGCAGCCTAGGACAAGAAAAACATGGTGGATGCACACTTCGCAATAGCCAAAAGACAGGTTGTAAAATTTGTAACTGAAAATAAATTCATGCGATCGATCCGGAGGATGTAGTTGAATTGTTAATCTACTACGAAGGGTTGAGGGATACCGGTGTTACTTTGGTTTCAATAATTCGTGAAAATAGGAATTTAAATATGTGGAAGGTGGCCAAAGTCAAAAAAATGCTGCTCTTGGAAATATATCAGAACTTGAGCTCGAGAAAAAAGGAGTGAGAACGTACGATGGTAGGACATACGAACATTCTGGAGGGGCGTCGAAATATATGTTTAAGACCATTTAAAAATGGATTTACTTGAGTCAACACTGTTGGCAATGTTGTCAATGGAATTGTGAACACTTCTTGTATAGTAACTGAGGGAGTAAGTGGTGAGGCAAATACGAATGACAATGACGTGTGTGATGAAGTTGTAGAAGATGAAGGAGATTTTGTGGTAAATGCAGGGAATGACCCTATAGACCCTATAGTGAGTAAAAATGTGAACAGCACCAGCAAAGTTATTGCGACAAGTCAAGTGGAAAAACGAATTAGTATTGCTGGAAACGAACCATTTTTTACTGGGGTCAAGACTGGGGTCGAGGTTTTGTTCATGAGCGAAATTCACAGGTGGAAGAGAGTAGTATATATTGATAGAAAACTTACTTCATCCGATGATGTGACAGCGTAAATAGAATATTGTACTATAGAATCGTCCAGTGGTACTAACGTTGATTCAGATACATTTCAAAATGCAGTTGTTGAAGATAAAAATGATGTTTCAATCCCCAATGTAAGTGAAGAAGTAATCAGCAGTATTTATGAGGATTGTGGTAGAAATAATTTAAAGGATGGAGTAGAACATATGAACTGAGCACAGAAGGTACTTGTGTTTAACAAACTTTTTCTTCTAACAGATGTATGCGAAGATATAGACATAAGGAAAGTTATGATGGGCATGTAGCTGAATGTCAATATAATTTATAGGTTACAAAAACTATTAGTAGGTCAGTTGCAATTGCATGTGATTCAAGTTATAAAGAAAGAGCACAGTTTCTATATTCCAGAGCTGACATAAATCCTAAATTGGCGGAAGTTGACTTTGACATTTCTGTGCATAGAAATTCTTTACGCGGTGGATGGGATTGTCGAACTAAGAAAGGGGAGTGATTGGAATTGAATCCAATTTCTACATATGAGAAGGAGATCAGGCTATGGTTCGATATTGGCAATTCACACCGTTCGCAAGATGAGTCCTGCTATGATGCGAAATGCGGTTATATTATCCCATCCAACGGGATATTTCATTCCGATAGAGCAACAGGTCATCAATCGAAAATCAACGTTTCTTAGACATATGAAGAAGAATGCCACAGACGCAGGTGAAGCAGCTTTGAAAATTAGGAATGGTATTGTGGAACAAGGATTACCAATTGCCAAGGACATGGCATGTGTTGGACATGTTGATATCCAATCAGCTATATTGTATTCGATTTCAAATCAGTCAAGCATGGGACATGAATGTAGTGAGGCTGGTAATTATGTAGTACACGGACGAAAGCAGATGAAGGCGTGTTACTCCATTGCTATTGTAGAATTTATAAACGAAAATAATAACATTGCGCCACGGAATGTTGAAGAAAAGATAATTCAAAAGCTGTCCATTAGATCCAAAAAACCTACCACAAAACTTTCCAACTGTGATACACATTACGAACAAAGTGGGGAACACTAAACAAAGAATGAAACGCCTAGGAACAACTTGAATATTTATGTAGCAATTGGGTGCTCCTACTGACCAGGTGTATAGTACGTCATGTCATCGGAATAACTTGAATATTTATGTAGCAATTGGTTGCTCGTACTGATCAGGTATATAGTGCTTCATGATGAAGAAGAAGAACTTCAATACAATCACCTCATTATCAGCACTAATCACTGTTCCCGGAATTTATTAGAAGCACAGAACGGGGAAAGTATAATTGTGAATAATTTATTAAGATTGCAGCGATCAGTTGAAGGTAAAATAACCCATTCTGGAGAGTTTGTAATTATAATGATTACATATTGCTTCGTAGTTATAATTAGTTTGTACCATTACGCCACATACAGAAGTTGCACTTGCAATAAACAGTGAGGATGCCTAAGATGAACACAAAATGTGGGAAGTAAATGAACATTTGGCTCCAATACAATCGACGGAAGATTTTGGTTTGAGGCATATCAATAAGATGTATAGGGCATTGGTATTTTTCATGGACAATCATAAGTAATGACGAGTCCATCAATGTCTACTATTACAGTCCAATAAGTCATCTATGCGGTGCACCATAACATAACGAAATGTAGAAAAATATGACTTTGCATAGTTGAAGGAGTTTGGCCTGGTCTCTTGTTGCTGGCGTATACATTCCACTGTATCCTTCTCACTGACACTTCATTTCCATACTATTTTCCCATTTGAAAACACTAACGAAATATTTGTGGTTTTCTCAAAGTATGTTCTGTCTTTAGAGATTGAATTCAAATTTCTCATCGTTGTACAATCTAATAACTTTGAAGGATTCAATGTTGTAATAAAAAAAATTGCGAAAACCTTGCATAATTACACAGGGCACGTCTCGAATAATAGAAAGAAAAGAGATATCGGACCTAATTCGGCAAAATTATAAGAAATTATACATAGTTGAATTATGAACGGTGAAAAGAACGATGAAGTTCAAATTTAGTACGGTAAATTATTATTTTCACAGCACTAATTATGTTATTCACCCGTACTAATAAGATCAAAAGTCTGATTTATTTTTTATCTTCGAAAATATATAACGAAACATGTCACCACTCTACCTTTCACTTTTCTCAGAATCATCCGCTTCGACGTCTATAACTACTATTGCTAACTGCCCGACAGCAAATGAAGGAGATTTACCTTCTCCTTCTATATGGTTATGACAAAATCGTACTTGAAGCACCTAGACTCGCATCCGAAATTGAATCTTCATCTTCGAAAAACTTCCATTTACAAGAGGAACGGAACCGTGTTAATCTTGATGAAGAATACCGGTACTGCGGTATTCAACGTTCAAATATAAATCCACAGCAACAGCCTCAACAACAACAAAGGCAGAATAGTAGGTCGATCTCTGATGCACCGTCTAAGGTACCAGTTCCTAGTAAAAAACTGCCACAACGTCGTAGACTGTCTCATGCTGTGGCTGCAGTGTCCGGTGCTAAGACTGCAGCTGGGGCGCAAGCGGTCTCTCTGAAATCCAGGACAGGCAATCGCATCAGTCTTAACAGCCCGAGTATTGCTGTAGGAGTACCTCGTGGTGTAACTGGAGCTATCTATGTCGCTCAACAACATTCTTAGAATACTGGACGGCCTGGTGGTGTAAATTCACCGCCTGCAAAGAAAATACACCAATCACAGAAAGTTGGCGCAGATGAAGGAAAATCCACTTCACAAAATCAGCAACAACAATTTTCAGTGGAGGGTGCTAATATTTCCACGAAACAGTCAAAGACAGGTCTGGTGCTTGGACCGAAGCTACATCAACAAGTGACAACCACTTTTTTCCTCTTCTACTACTCGTCAGCCTTAGAAGGAGAAGGAGATTAATTCCCATTCTTATCGAACGCGTTGGTACCTAATCTACGGGGTCGAACGCTATCACTGTGAAATATAGTAAGAATGTTGGTGTTAGTGGCGAGAAGGTGAAGGTGGGAAGTGGACAAAGTGTGAATAACGGAAATTTTAGTAGCAGTAATGTGGCTTCATTGATGAAGTATTGAAATTTGAGAAGAAGATCATCTTCAAATCAAACTAGTAATCCTGCGCGGAAAGCTGACACAAATACGATCCGTAAGTTTCTTGATGAGATGCCAAACTTGGTACCGGGGTTTATTTGCATATTAGAAGAGCATAAGGCCAAACAAGACATGAAATCTCTTGCAGAAAATAGAGAGAACCTAACAGGCGATTTATAATAATTCCAGACACAATTTTAAATCCAATCTAAGAATAGATCTTTGGGTAACCAATTGAGTTCTTCTGCTTCTAATGTCACCTTTGCTTCTACTCACCACCACTGGTGGCATCACCTTCCCTATCATTACAAATGTTGTCAATTAAACTTCGCAATTTATCATCATTTTCAAGACCATCTCCATCATTTATTCTGACTCCGTCTCGGTATCTGGCCGTGCCAGTCAATACGAATGTTTTACCTAATAGTTTCCATTTTTTCTCGTTCCCAACATTAAATTAAATCCACTTTGATATTCTTCCATCTTCTGTTTAAGCATATACATATATGTACACGCATCTGAGTTTTAATTCGCATAACAGATAGAGTTAGAAAAAACCATTTTTTATTCAAAGTATTTTTTAATAAGACCACTACATTTCAATGTTCCGCATTCACCTATGAGTAGTACTTAATCCTTCGTCAATTTGGATTCATAATCGAATGTTATCTCGTTACCGTTGCTTATTTTTCTATTAGCAAAGAAAAATGCAGTTATCCATACAGATGTTCCATTTTCAACATATTTCCCAACTTCCAATCTAGAGTGTGGATCACAAGAATGGTTTACAAATCTACTTACATTTCCTGTGACCCCTCCACTATCAACTACTCCTCCAAACTACTAATATGTACTATATAGTCACTACATTTCCCATTATTTCTGTAGTAATCCTCCTTTTCTTCCTATGATCCTTGTTCAGTCGTTCTCCTTATACTCAACTATAACAGATTTTTCAACTATATCCTCACATTCTAACACGTCCAAACCACCACTGTCACTAGGATTTATGGTTACCCTTTTCGGATTCTCCAGAAGTTTATTGTACTTCTGCTGTGCTTTCGAGATTTCTAGCGGTGATGTCATATCAGAGAATTAGTCCATTTTGAACGTGGAATGAAAGGTTACTGTTCATGATTGCTGTTGTTGCAGGTGATATTGGTGACTCCCTGTTGGTAGTGAGTGTTGGAATTTTTTGCTGACTATGTTGTTGGATTAATTATAGGTTATAACCGTACAGATGTTCTGTTGGTGCTGTTGATGTTGTGTCACATTATCTTTCACTTTTTCTGATATCGTTTCTATTTACATTGTATACTAAAACAGTTGTATAATTAAAACCAAAAAATATATTACATGTTCTAATATCTCAAACAATAATCAATGTATTGATTTTTCTATCCGTTCGCTTCGACATTAACTTTTTCAGTTCTGGATATTGATCCTGCTTCAATTGTATACTGCAAAAAAAAATTTAAGTACAAACTAAAAACATATGACATATCTAGTTATATAATACAATTATAATTGTTGAGAAGTTTCTTTCCACAGTCTAACAATGGTAACCCTCCTATTATGACATGCCTTATAACGCTTCATAACAGTTCTTTCTTATCCAACGTACCGGAACTATCATTTCTCTATCATAATTAAGAACATGTCGCACTGATAGTTGTTTACCTCAGGTCATAAACATCAACTCAGGCACTTCCACAAATAGACGATAGTGATGTTACATTGAACTAATACTCATGACAGAATTTGAGTAATTTTACCTTGCAATGTTGCTTGCCGCGTTCATAACTGACACACAACCAACCGCAACAAACAGTCGGAAATGTAATATGAACCTGAAATACACCTTCACATAACTATTTTGTACACTTTAAGAACCAGATCAGGGGACTACACTAATAAATGTCTTATAATTCTAATTAATACGGTTACCACCACTATATTTACATACTATGAAACGTACAACATGACTTATGAAACTATATATACTCCGCTTGTAGTTGTTTCTCTGCTTCACTAAAGTTACTAACACTTCAGCATAACTTACATTTACCACGTTCTCACAATAATAATCCTCTCACTAATAAACATTTGGCACTTACGTACATCCTTTACTTTATACAATAACAATATTACGCGTATCACCCAAGTCAATACCAATATTAAATGTTGGATTGTTCAATGTACTCAGTAAATGGGACCATGAAACCTCTCTCATCTTCCGTCACGGAAGATACTAAGCTGGAAACAACTTCACAGGGCTAAGAAAACAGTTCTGTCAGCTGTCAACTTTTTGAACAGCTACTACAGCTCTCTTTCTACGAATTATATGACAGAAAACACAATTTTTCTTTGGAGGATTTGCCACACATTGTAAACAAAGACGGTATGGACTCCGGTCAATACAACTTCAAGTATAACCAGGGAGCACAGAATTATTCAGATGAAAAGCTTGAGAAGAGGGTAATAATAGAGGTGTTAACAATGGCTCAAATTCTATTATTTGATGTAATATGTAGATACACCCACTTCCCCCTAGTTTCCATACCTGCAGTAATACGGACATGGACCACAGCTGTTGATGAAGAACGTGGAAATAAAAAGAAAAGGTTATGAGGAAAACGTAAGTAAGCATGTGATGATTTATTATAGGCTATTATTGGACCTGGAAGTCTCTCATTTGCAAGTAATGTTGGAGAGGTGAAGCTTCAATATATATACATGGTGTAAAATGAAGAGGGCATCTTTATCAATGAGATTTACACCCTGGATTACAGCTACCAGAGCTTATCAGAATATAACGAAGAAGGCGACTCAGATATTGACTTGTCGACAGTTGAGGGCTATATTCAATCTTCCACATCGCGCAACGTCCAGTACTAAATTGGTCCAGGTAAATAATAATTGAAAGTGCCCTGTGACAATTTACGATACCAACTATAGACTGGGATCCGATGGTAAAAGGAATAGTTTGAGCTAAATGCGAAAATTTTTCTGAAAGATGAACCCCTCCTTGTTGAGAGCGATGAGTAGGACAACTGTTTTGCCAAATCATATTCCGTTTACTTGCAGTAAAAAAATTTCTACGAATTTAATACTTGTGTAACCGACCATAGCGAAAGTACCAATTGGCTCTTTTCATGAAATCGATGTTACGCATACCGCTGTAAAGGTGAGGTCGAGTACTTTCCATTGGTGTAATTTTGTACCAT
>JAULBU010025699.1:0-17853 GCA_032358235.1 Odonthalia washingtoniensis
ATGATAGCACGTTGCTGGATAGCAGAGGGTTTCTCAAAACCATATGCGTAGATTCCTCTGAGGAGTTCCTCACGGAGGGACATTGCGTCAAAGGTCTCATGAACATCAGTATAGTTGGTAGAGATTTCACCAGCTCCTTCGTTGGAAGTTTCAAGTTTTTCAGTGGTTGGAGCAGTTTCGCTGGCAGGCGCCTCTACGGGGCGGGGGGCGTCATCTGCGGCCTGGTTATCAGCAAATCCATTGCTACAAACAAGAAAGACGGGACATAAAAGAAAAGGCTGTTAGTCACAACGGTGTTACTAGAAAAAGGGAAAATAGAGGCAAGGACGCGCGGCGAAGGTGAAATGGAAAATGGCATACTATGGTATGTAACGCACGTTTCAGCCATGTTTTCGAGTGTGAGCTAGACGGTGCGAGGTGAGAACGATAAAGAGAAAATGGTTGATAGAATAACAGGGAGAAATGGTTGCGACGTGGAGAGATAGAGTTGAGAGGGTTGGGTTGGTGGCGGAGTTCGGTTTGGTAAATAAATCTGGGTGAAGTAACGTTTCAAGGAGACGGTTGGGGAAAGAGGTTGTTTGAGAGTGCAACAGTGATGGGAACAGCAACAAAATGCGGTTAGAATTTTTTTTGTTTTGCCGAAACTGAAATGTGCCGCCGCCGGCACCCCAGCGCTGCCTTTCATTTTGTGCCACCGTGTTGATGAGACCGGTATGGGAAATAATTAAATTAATAAATCTAGTTTTTTAACAAAATAGAGGTCCGATGTACACTTTGTGGTCCAAAAAGCGCACGCAGTGGAAGGCAAGAAATGTTGGACCTGGAAAGGTGAACGGCATTCGGTCGTCGACGATGGGGTTGTTGTAGATTACACCTGTACACCTGTACCCTGTATATTCAGAACTCAATTCTGAAATCAAAACCTTTTGAGGCCCGGTCGGTTACAGGTTGTACGTGTTCTTAACGTTCTTACGTTTTTTTAACTCCCACTCTCATCCGACTCCACCAAGCCAATCGCTTACCTCTTAACTGCTCGCAGCCCCCATCTCCTCCCCCTAATGACCGATCTTGTTCTTGAATTTGGGTAAGTCGGCTCGGTCTCCACCACGCAAACTGCTCGCACGTTGGCACGTTGTCCGTAAACATGAAATTCTGACTGTTGACCGTCTTTTTCTCGCTCGCGATGAAAACGGACTCAGCGGTGGGTTAGAAGTACTATTTTCCGATCAGAAGAAGTTACAAGTCAGTGTCCCTCCGAGCGTTACTACGCTTGGGCATCTTGTCACTTGGGTTAAGAATGAACTCATCCTCTCCCGCCATGACATGTTCGTAATAGGAGATGACGTTCGTCCTGGCGTTCTGGTTTTGGTGAATGACGTCGACTGGGAACTAGAGGGCATGAAGAGGTACGCGATTCAGAAGAATGATCGCATCTCCTTTATATCCACGTTGCATGGCGGCTGACAGCAGCAATTATTCTTGAGCCGTTTATTTTTGGATTTATCGTTTTCTCGTGGCTGCTCTTTATGACAAAAAGTAAAAAACATAACTGAACTCGAGATTGCACAATGTACTTACTATACGACCTCATGTTTTAACATTTGATTAAAATCAAAAAGTGTTGATTTCAAACACGTTCTCAATTCATCTCAACATTACTTAATTCCGCTTTCCCGCAAATACCGTATTAGAACGGCGATCCCGGCGGTGAGCAGTCGTCGCACTCATTCGTCGCACTCATTCGCCGCACTCGTCACGGACATCTTCCTTTCGGGGAACGATGGACTCAAAGAACAATGCCTGTCGCGGAGGCCAGATACGGCACCAAGCCTTTGCTCGAATTAACGACAGTGGAACGGCGCCGTAATGGCGAGAGTCTGTGGATTGCAGTGAGTTATCTCCTTGCAGCCAGACATGCCCAGGGGGAACGACGGCTCCGTTAACATCATCCCCCGGCATGCCGTGAATTCGTTTCAGGATTGAGACACGTGGGTTTGTTGGCTTAGTGGCAACGACGATGTCACCTTTGCGTAAACGTTGAAGTCTCGGTGTGACAGCCTCGGTGATCAAGACATCACCAGTGTCGTTCAAGGTCGGCTGCATTGATGGGCCAAGAGCCTGGAAAATTTGTTGACGGTTAATCAGATGATTCGACAGTGCGGGGAGAAGGGGGCGAAGGGGGTCATTAGGAAATTAGTTACGGACAGGGTTTTCTCTCTATCTCTTTCTTTCTCTTTCTCTCTCTTTCTCTCTCTTTCTCCCTTTTCACTGTTTGAATTCAATTTCATGTCGTGACCGTCATGTAGAGTTCAGAAGAAAGGATTCCAAAAAAAGAACGAATGATTGAGGGATGGGCGACTCATAAACATGGACAAAAGCGGGTAATCGTGTAGTTAACTTACAACCGTAAAATTTGCCACATAGAGTTGGAAAATATACGCAGCCGCAGCTATGCGAGCCAAGTACGAGATTTGAGAAATAAATGAGGGAGGAGGGATATTATTATTGGAGCGGGGATGAGATGTATGGGCGAGAGAGTGTATGGGACGCACGAATTGTGAATACGAAGACGAGCGGCACTTGACGAACAAAGTCGATCGTTGCTGTTGTAAATGAAAGGTCCTGAACAGTGATGCTGCTAAGTTCATGATGATGATGCGAGTTTCAGTCTGGGAGAGGATGATTCGGCTCATCAACAATTTTCGAAATATCTACTTTTAAGTGACTCTCCTTTAATGGCGGCATAGTCCAAGCAATTTCTCTGTTCAAGAGAAAATCCCAAAATCCACAACTTAAATTTTCCTAATTTCATTGACCCTTTTTCAACTACTTCACTTTGCTCAATAATTGTTATCAATTCATCTAAAGGGTTCAACCCCTTGACTTTCTTTTCCCACCAACACCTAACTCTCTTCCTTTGCCGTCGCCTTCCATCTTCATCAGCCTCTAACACCTTCCATTTCCTTTCCCTAAGAAAACAAAAAAAAAAAACCTGTACATGCCTAAAATTTACCATGAGCCTCCCTTCTCCACACCCGTCCCTCATCGCCGCCTTCGAACAAGCTTCCAACGATGCTCAAATCCCTACAGCGAGGGCCGTTGCTGAACAGACCCTGGGCAGTCTCACCTCCCATCCAGATTCAATTCCTCTCATGTTTGCCGTTCTTCAATCCACATCTTCTTCTTTAGCCCGCTTCCATGCCGCAAAGGCGCTACACACCGCCACCCGCGATCGCTGGCACACGCTCTCCCCTTACCACCGCCACAGTCCTTCCTCCTTCAGACATTCTCTAATCAACATCGTCATCGCCAATCCACAACTTCAGAACTTCGAACGCCTCGCTATTCTTCGAACCGTCGCCTTTCTCACTCGCCGAGCATATCTTGAGGAAATACCCGCATCTCGTGATACCTTCTTTGCCCAACTCTCACAGTCTGCCTCGCCTATGCAGTCACCGCCACATACTGTCTTAACCACCATTCAACTCATTGAACTCATCATTGACGAATTCACTTCAGGATCAGGCTCCTCCCCATCTTCTGCCGCAATCGACAGGGAAATGTTCATGCGTGCACGTCACGCCTTCTCGTCCCCGCAAGGCCATTTGCTTTCTTTATTCCACACTGCAGTCTCCCTTCTCAGTTACCTCACTTCATCTTCCCCACAACAACCGTTTGCATCTTCTTCGTTCTCCGAAACCGCATTACCTGCCCTAGCAGTTATTCATCGTGTTTTAACCACCGATTTCCGTAATGCTCCACGCGCATCTGATATCTACAACTCCACATATGACCCTACAAATTCGTTTTCCTCTGATGCTCTTGAAGTGGTTGTTATAAATACTTTCGCAAAACCAGAATGGTACCCATTGATTAATGAAATTTCCGTATTGTTACCTGTATGTTTCTCAATCCTAGCCGCTCTAATCGCCGCTCCATCCACAGATTCAGGTTCAGATTCTGAATTTTTGTCAGATCTTTTGTATGTCATCACCGATATTGCAGCTATCAGCCATGAGAGCTATTCATCCTCTCAATCGGCTTTAGGTACTCTTTCCTCCATTTTGAATGGGATGAACGAGCAGAGGTGGAGTGTCTCTCCATTAGGACCTATACGTCTTGCTTATGCTGAAATATGGCGTCGCTTGTCCTGTACCTATGGTCTCACAAACGTCGAACGATTGCCCTCAAGTTACATTGCTGTCTTTACCACTGATACATGCCATCAAATGGATGATATAGTCCAACGAACTGTTAACAGCTCTGATGATCCAGCAAATGATGATTTTTCTATGGATGTCATTGACTTGTTGCTAGAGACTTGGGCTACCTTTTCTTTGCAAGGTCATTATGGAGGATCTTCTACTGCTCACCCGTTATCCAGGAGCATTGAACTGGTCATATTACATTTCATGCGAATGTCGCTGCGTACAACGGGTGACTATGCCAACGCATATATTACAGGAGGAACACAACCCCAGCCGGATATCGAAGACGATTTTGGGTTTGATGATTTTTCAATTGGTAATGCACGTCTGTCTGTTGCGGCAATTCTCACCCGATTTGTTTTAGACAAAATGGTGAATGCACTTGTACAATCATTGATACAGGCCGCGGAGAAAGTTTTTAATTGGCCACGTGGGCAAACTACAGTCAATGGATTTCCCTTAGATATGTACCAAGAAGATTTATATTTTCTTATTCGTTTGACGAGCGCAGTTTTAACCGATGATGGAAAAGGAGAAAATCCGTCAGTACCAACCCAGTTCCTCCCATTACACGAGAACGTTGCCAACGGACATGGAAAGCCATGCATGTACGCACACACGTTGCTGTCAGCATTGTTCCAAGTTGCTGAAAGAGAGAGCCGAATGCTTTCAGAACGAGGCGCACATAGTGATGAAGCCTCTCCACGGGTGGGGTGCGCCTTGTTGGATGCGTTGGAGCGAGTTGTGCGTACATATTTAGCCCCATTGAATAATGAAAGTGTAGCGATGACGTTTGAAATTGCAGGTGGACTGCAGGCAGTAGAGCAAGGTCGTAATTGTTGTTTCATGAAAACAATGGAAGGCCTAACACAAAGAGGGTTTGAGGGGGATATTTCGGAAGCAGCTGGCGATTTGCTATCAACCCTTGCCACAGCTTCAAAAATGTACACAGAGCTGACTGAGAATGGGACATGGCACCAGATTCTGCATGCTGGTGTCGAGGCATTTCAAACGTTAGCTCCCAAGGCTGTACAAGACGTTGGGAAATCTCTGACAACCGTTCTGGGTGATGTGATTGTTGATCAGCTCCTCATTCCTGCCTACGGCTGTTTACAAACATTTGCGAACTCTCAGAACCAGGTAGCGGATGCAGCAGAAAGGGTACTTGCTACTTTGAATTTGGTGCGCGGGGCGGCAAGATGTGATACGCTTGATGATCGAAGTCGTCGGACGTTGACGATGTGCCTGCATGCACCAGATGGGGTGGCGGCAATGTGTGCGAAGAGCTTTGGAAAGACGAGACCTGACGTGTCGCGTTTGGTGATGTTGCTTGCCGATGACATCGTTTACAACACTCTAGTGCATTTGGGTGAACAAGAAGCTCGGGTTTTCTTAAACCATGTACTGGCATTGATGAAAATGCACGCTGAAATTATCAAGTCACAGGCGGTGCATGTCTGTTTAGCTGACCTGATTGGTGATGTGGAGGAAATGCTATCTATTTTGACACATGTCCTCGACGAGGCATTGGATGTGGACGTTGGTGAAGTCTGTTTCTATGGATTATCGACATTGCTCACCGTTATGAATGAAGAAGTTCTGGACGTACCAACAGTGAACCGAGCCTTTTTCAGATTTGTCGCACAACTAGTCTGTGCACATGCGGAAAAATTGATTGTGCTGCCACCGGATTTTTGTTCAAAGATTTTGCATTCAATTGACATGCAACGTGCCAGCTTCGACACCAACTCCGAACGAAAGGCCTTAGAGGCTATTACATCACTAGCACGTACACGAGTCTTGGCGTTGAAGCCCCAGGTACAACATGCAGGTCAACCACCAGGTGCAAGCCATGGCCATACAAATACGGGTGCCACTGAATCTAGCGTTGTTGTGGATAACGCTTTACGGGGATTTCTGGTCCGAATCTTTGAAGCGATTGCGAATGGGTCTGCGCACACAACAAATTTAGATGCGGCAGCAGACGCGTTGCTAGCCCTAGCGCATATTCGCGCGGACAACAACCCACGTGGTGGAGTATCCGGCTCTCCGATTGCAGCGTTTGAGCAGGTTGCACAAGTGTTGGTGTCATCAAATGGGAATAATTCTGACTTGAGGATGGCCGTGGAACAATTAGCTCACGCTACTTCAGAGGCAGGTGTTGCCTACGGGTTTGATGGACAGAGGAGCCTGAATGGATCTTCTCCGCCTGGTTCGGATCGTTCCGCCATTCTGCATGCTAAGAAACGGTTCCGTGAGGCCGTTGCTATCTTCTCAAATGAAGCTCGCAACTGCCTTGTATCGGTGGCACTCGCCTCCTCCACCAACACTTAAAACTTGTAAAAATTTATTTACTCTTTACGAATTGAGGCTAGTCAACTGCGCACATTGTCATAACATTGAAGGCGTCGTGTGATCTCCATCAACTTGTCCTGCAGTTGTGCTTCTCGAGCTCTGGCGGCTTCCACTTCCCTTTCTAGTTCTGGTACAGTCTTCTGCTTTGATCCTTCGTCTCCACTCTCCTCTTCGACGCCAACATTTATCTTGCTTCCTCCAACGTCCTTCTTGCGCTTACCCTTACCCTCTCGCTCACTTCTATCAATGGTAGGTGAAGACTTCTTCACTTCGTTGCTTTTCCCTTTATTCTCGTTACGACTTTCTTTGGCAACTTTACGCTCCCGCCCAACTGTTTCCCTCGCTTGACGAGCTTTTCGATCACGTTTACGTTGAGCACGACTACGTTTTCGCTCTTCTTCTGCACTTTCTGTTTCAGAAGTGACAGTGTCTTCAAAGGCACTTCCACTGTTTCGATTAATAGATGTAAAGTGTGCACTCTCATCACCATTCCTCTTGCCCACAGCGCTATTCCCGAGCTCATGGTACACGTTCAATTGATCACTCGTCCCATTCTTAGCAGGATGACTAGGACCTGTGGTTGCAGAGGCAGAAGGAGAACTTGAGACAACAGGTGCAACACGAGCGACTGGGCCGTTGCTAGAAGATACGTCAAAAACATCAGCGCTACTGCGAACGATACTGCTCGATCGTGTCTCCTTACAAATCCCGCCAGATACCACTTTTGAAGCCACGCCCGTGTTAGCCGACGTCTTGTCGCCTGCTATGATATCCGGCGAGATGCCAGACGTGGCTTCCTTAAAACCCGGCGGGGGTGACGCCAGTCTGCTTTCAGATGCCCCTCTCACCTCGCGGTGTTGGTTTGCAGCACCGATGCTGTTGCCGGGCCTGCGTGAAACTGCTCGTGCGTCACCGACCATTCCCATTGCGTTGCTATGCCCACCAGTGGTCATCATTCGTTCGGCAACGTTAGGAACCCCAATGGCAGAAGTCTCAGCAGAACGCACCATTCCTGAAACTTGGATATCGTAATTCGGCATTGGTGGAACAATCGATTCACGACTAGTCCATTTCGGGCTTGGTTGGAAGCTCGATTCGACTTCTTCTTTTGTCATTTGATGGTAGGAGTCTACAAAACCTTCTGTCATCTGGCCGCCATGTATTTGTTCCAGTACGATACCAGAATTCTGCTTCGATTCTATGACAACGCGATGAATTGGGGCGCCCATGGATGTGACCGGTGCAGTGCTGGAGCGACCCACTGTATTGTACCCACTTAATTCTACGATATTGGATGCAATCGGAACAGCACCTCGTAGAGGAGAAGACCCATGATCAGCGAAATTAAAACGAGAACGCATCTGACGATTTCCCATGTTTGGCTTCTTCGAACCAATCATTTCTTCAGTTTCTTTCAAAGCAAGGTCACCTGAACTTGGCTGGTGGCGAGGTGCCCTGTCCAACATTGAAGCTTGTCTTACATTTGTTTCGTATCCAGAAACAGTTCCACCTTGAGAAATACTATCAGATACTCTCGTCTCTCCTTTGAAAACTTGGTAGGAGTTATCTTGAGCGAAACCAAAACGAGATCTGCTTCGCATTCCGCGCAAGGCTATGGCAGTGCGGACAATTGTAGCTGTCATGTTGACTGGAACGATATGATTCAAATCTGACGGAATTGAAGTATGACTTGGGAGAGCCATTGCACCTTGACCTCCACTCAGTTCGCGATTGAGATTATTTGGGTAAGACTCGACACGCATTCTCGAAATGATACTGTTCATTCGGTCTCTCGGACCATTAAAGCTAGCATTCGGACGTGGAGCGAATAGCGAATTGCTGGATTGGGCGCGATTTGACACATCAGTGCCTACTTGACCAATGGAGTGTGGCGATACACCAGATTCAAGTTGCATTGAAACGGGCGGCTGCATGTTATGAATTTCACTAGAGACCCCAAGCGTTCCACCAATATTAGCCAATACTTCTTCCAGTCCAGCCCGTGTTTTCGGCTCATCCTTCATTTGATTCATTTCCGTTTGAGCACTGATCTGTCCAACAGGACGGATCGGTCCACGATGCTGCGATGATGAAAATACTGCATCCGATGATGCTTCTTGTAACCAGACCGCAGCAGCTTCGTCACGACGGTTTTCTACTGGTTCTAAACGTGGGGGAGGACTATGGCCAAAACCAGGAGGACGTAAAATTGTTAGAGACGAATCCGGTGCATTGGACGAATGAGGAGAAGCATCTGAATCCTTTGGAGATGTAGGATGTTTCGCATGCAATTCATCATCAGGAGAAGTTGCAAGTTTTTCCGTCCGACTATGCGATGGAGATGTACCGAAGCCAGGTGGTCTGCTCGGAAGAAAGAAGGGTGACCGAGACATAGACGTGTCTTCAAATCCGGGCGGTGCTTCTGCTTTTCGATGGGGTACCGGAACAGGACGAGACCGGGTCGAGCTCTCAGCTAATGAGGGGCGGGTACGCCGTGTTGGAGAGCGCGAAACGGGGTGTCCAGGTTGCGTCGAAGCCCAAGTTGCAGAGGATGGCAGAGGAATCGGTACAGAAGGCATTGTCGCAGATGTCGGAGAATGTGCATGGGATGAATCAGATTGTGCCGGAGAGCGATTCAGTTTGGTTAAGTTTTGCATATCTGCTGACGGTGAAGATGGTGGCGACGGACGAGGAGAAGAGGGAACAGTAGCACTATGCGCATGTGTGCCAGCCACTGGAGATAATGGACCAGTATTGGCAGATGAACTGAATGCTGGTGTCCCTGTCGAGTTTGGACTTGGTACGGAAATTGATGTTGAGTTCATGCCAAGTAAAGACTGGTGAGGAGCAGATGATGAAGTTGA
The DNA here is from genome assembly GCA_032358235.1 of Odonthalia washingtoniensis. Lineage (NCBI taxonomy): Eukaryota > Rhodophyta > Florideophyceae > Ceramiales > Rhodomelaceae > Odonthalia > Odonthalia washingtoniensis. The sequence continues at coordinate 9,428 of JAULBU010025699.1, forward strand.
TTCCTGAGCACTAGTCTTGGCGATAGACAGTTGTTGGGCCGACAGGACAGCATTTGAGCCAGGACGATTTGGAGGAGCCCGATTTGTCACCTGATTAGACGTTTGGGGTATGGGGGTAGGATGAACGTTCGGAGAACGGTGATGCGATGATGCATATGTCGGGCGACGAGACGAACCAGAAATCTCAAAAAGATGAGATGATGGTGGCGGTCCAAGTTGGCGAGCCAAAACTTCATCTCTCGTCAACACTGAATCAGAGTGTGACGTTGAGTGGTAATACATACACATTACATTACCGCAATGATATGTAGCGGCCGGATCACTGACTTGAGCATTTCGAATAAGGGCATCACAATACTTTGTCGTCGCAATGGCGCAACGAATCTCTCTCCCATCATACACAGCATTACTCATTCCACGAACTGCCGACGCTGCATCGGTGTCGCGTGCATATTGAACATAAGCAGATATACTGGGCCCTCCAGGTGCATCGGAATTAAAGGGATGTGAACGGTTAACCAACGCTCGAATGATACGACCAAACCGACCAAACATGTCAGGTCGACGAATGACCTCTTCCCTGGCCAGAGTTAAACTGAGACCAATGACATAGACAAGGTTCTTCTGTAGAATTCGGGCGTGTTTAAGATTGCTTTTCGCCTTCTGTTGCGACAGCATCAGGGCACGAGCACGTTCTCGTTCATTTTCTTCAAGTTTCTCTCGGCGTTCACGTTCTTTTTTCGCAGATTTGCGCTCCTTGGCCTCTTTTGCAGCTTGTTCAGGATTAAAATCATCAAATTTGAAATTATGTTCATCGTATAGTGTGCGGCAAGCAGGACATCGACGGTTGAGGCGTTCACGGATAGTGTGTAAGCACCAGAGACATACTTGATAACCACATTGACAGGCCTTGACAGCACGGTCTGTGGCATCGAGCTCCTCAAGACAAAGAGGACATGTCGGCACTTCTTCATCAACTTCATCTTCCATGGCGGATACGTGAACAGAAGGGAAAGTGCAGCAGACAGGAGAAAGCAAAAATGGAGTAGTATTTTGGAAACGTTTAAAGATGACAAGTTCGGTGAAAAGTTGATGCGTTTGAATGGAATGTTTGACCGGAATGTGAAACTATATGGCAAGTTGTGTAAAAACGGCGGATATCAACGATTGGCGGAGTGGTCTCCACGATGGGGGCAAAAGACGTTGACAACGCGGAAGGGGGAAGGGAGAAGGGGGAAGGGAGAAACGGATGAGGATGGCGGGCAACTGCGACATCGCTTGACGGGCGATGAAGTTCCTTTGCTGTTGCGGAAGGGCGGATGGGTCGAAGTGGAAAAATTAAACAAAAAATCTACCAAAAGGTCAAGCTACCCTCGATACTACTGTACATCAGCAAGACGGCAAAGCCCTAATTTTAATAAAAAAAACAAAACGTAAACTTTACACGTGGAACAACATTACGTGCAAAAAGTCTGAAGGCATTGTTCCATGTAACTCAATGCCGCCAAAAAAAAGCCCCAAAACCTTACACAATCATGTCATGAAAACACAACGCCATTATTCAATAATTCTGCAATTCGTTGAGCAATACAACTGTAAGTTTAGTGTAAATAACTTGGATGTGAAACTTGCGATTTGGATTCATATTTACGAAGTGTTTAGACCTTCCCACAGAGATGGCGGGAACGAAGAATAATTATTCCGCAAGCAGTATAAAGCTGGACGCGCATAGTATCTTGGAGTTGTTGATGAATTAAGACAATTTTATATGATTCCCAGATTGGAATAGTAATCAAACTTTAATGACAGCAGAGTCAGAACGTGTGCTGCAACAGGCATACGCGGAAGAATTCACTCACGTCAAAAGAGTAAAGCACATCGGATAGCACATTCCACCATGTTTTTGGTCCCATGGAAGGAAGAAGACACGGTTGGATGTTGCTTGTTCGTTCCGATATCGAAAGTAAGTTAGTGAAGGTGATAAATGGGTAGGGCATGGAGTTCACTACTGCAGTTCAGTACTGTTTGTATTAAGACGCTGCACATCAAAGTAGAGAGTGTACTGAGATCACGTTCCAAGAAGCTACTCTGAGTGGCGAACAGGCGGCGTTTTTCAAAATCTATGATCTGAGATCGAATTAAGTTGGAATAGATGTTACGGTAAGTGTAGAAGTTCTTGGTGAAGGATGAATTTGAAAGAAAGAAAAGCGGCCTTCAGTTTCACGTAGGGTTTTTATAATATCACGTATGATTTTATGAAGCATTCGAAAATATTTCTACCGAAACGAAATGATCTTTACTTTGTTTACTATAATGCTTCTCTCAAACAAACAATTATTATTGAGAATAAAAGAGAAGATGAAGCATACAGAATAGAATATCATACCTTGAGTCAGCGACGACCCAGTTTGATTTTTAGGTACGATTACCAATTCTAATGGTTCCGTTGAGATACACATTTTAAGAAATTTAATTAAAGCCTTATCTTGAATGTTGTAAGATTATCTCTTCAGTTTTGATTTCAAAACATTTTCGGTATTGATGTACGAGTCTCTGAGATACAATGTTCTTATTACACCCATCTTCCTTAAATATTATGACTTTGAAGTCATTCGAAGTCCCATTAAGAATCCTTAGGGGATCTACCGGTTTAGATCCTTCTAAAAGGGTGTTATAAACAATAAAGAGGTGCATTGTATTCGATTTGACTTTCTCAGAGAGATTAAAATCCTTTTGACTGTTATCGTCTCGTAGACATTTAACTTCATCACGTAACTTTATGATATTACTGATCAGACCAAGACCAACAATTTATCTCTCATGAGGTCCAAAGAGAGTCTTTCTCCTTGAATTCACACGAACTCTCCCATTTCCGATGTTTATTTGGAATGAGAATCATTAATCATCATTATAACATTATTTGATCTCACATTTTTCTTATCACTATGATTCCAAGGTTTAAAACCTGTAAAATGGCACACAAAGCAGAAAAAATATAGATGTATTTATGCCTTTGACGTTGAGTATATGCTCCTCTAATATTTTATTTGAATGATCTTTCAAGATAGTGTGATTTGCTCTCGACATTTTCGATAGTCATAGGTGTGGTAATTGAACAAGATGAGTCTGAATCTGATATGTATCCATTGCTAAACATACCTGCTCCATGAGTCACACTGCGAAAATTACGTGCAATCTGAGTAGCGGTATCAACATTCTCAGGACCAGTATTCATAACTTCCAACCTAATTTGGGGCTTTAAAACAGTACAGAACTTCTCATCTACACCTATGCCTGATATGACTCTGGAAATATTCCGAAAGTCGTTGAGGAATACGGATACGCTATTTTTTTCAGTGCCCAATGCTTATCTAGAGATTTACGAACAATATATTTCGGGATAAACCCTCCCCGCACAGCATTCTGGAAATCATTCCAGTTACCAGGCACTGAACCTGATTGAACAAGCATAAAACAACAGTTGGAACCATTTCCATTCATCTATGTTGATGAGAACTATATCTTGATCTGATTGGTAATGGTCATCTCACTATTTCCGAACTGAAACAGATTTAGACATGCTACAACTTGATACAACCATGCGTTGACTGTCAACGCCTCACGAAGGCCCTAAAACGACGGTGACATATTTGGCTTGATAGTCGCCATCCTGTCAATGGTATATTCTTTGGTATTCAATCTCGGATTGATTATCCAAAATCACACTCACAACCTGTACTCACAAGTTGCGATAGATCTACCTGTTCGGGATACCCCCACTAGTATACAATATATTCTGATTTTGTGTACTTACCGTATAAGATATACTAATTGCTCTGACTAACCTGTAGCACCCATTGCCTTTCCCAAGTCTGCCTGTTGTAGTGCAATTTATTATAACACGTGTTTGACATTTTTGAGCTCAAATTTCGCACCTACTGTACGCATTCCGAATCGTGACTAATATCACATCCGGTCAGGAAAACGTGACGTTAGGTCACGCTCTCCATCTTTTCCCGCGTTCGAGTAATTAACTCCTCTGCCACGTGTTTTTCGATGTCAGCGTACAGTATACACTGACTTGCTGTTCGACAATTACAGTACGATCCTCCACTCGCCGCTTGGGCGGCAGGTGGATCCTACTTAAGGGGACTTGGACCTCCGAGGTCCTTGTGAGTCACATCTTACTTCTAATAAAGAGAAGCAACTTCGAGTCTGAACCTAACCCGTAAACTTGCATTTCGTTGACCATACAGAAAAATCCGTTTCGGCTACGATATGACCTCAATCTCTCTTGCGAGAGCTGCTCAACTGCACTTTACAAGCGCGTTTCCTTGTCCGACTTACCCCACGTCGTATTCACATCCACAGCTTTACAAGCGCTTTAAGATCAATACGTACCTCATCCATCTACCGCCACCTGCGACATTACGATCTCTCCCTCCAATTTTTTGGTAGAGTGCAAGCAGAAAACGAGTTACTCGGAACGAAGCGTAGCGAATTCCCTTTAGGGCTCCATTTCATCCTCTCTATGGAGTGCATGCACTACATCTGGTATCCCAGCTGCATGGCGCCAAAATACCACCAAAATCAACAACGCCGGACGAACACACCATCCAAAACGGACAAAGACGTCACAACACAACTTCACAGATACCAACGTGACGGTCCGACCATCCTCACCATCGGCGAGGTAGAATTAATACCTCTCAAATGAGTCAAAAGCACCAAACGGATGACTCCGGAACGCCGACCGACTCAAAACGTCCTACACATCACGTGTTTTCAACACGGCACATCTCTCTCCAAATGAGAAGTGACAACACAAACGGACGAGTTCCGGAAAGGCGTACTCATTTCAAACCCAACGTCCCCGACGAAAATCCTTCTTGGTGGCTGACAGAAAGGAAAGCCCAAACAGGGGCACGCCAACTTAACATCAAAACTCAACACACCGTGGTTTGCTGCAATTTTCCACGCACTACGTGAAGACATTCCTAACCTCACGATCAATGATCGGTCGGTAATATCTTCAACCGATATGGTACTTTCACCAATTCACGCAACATCACCGACTTCGTCGGGTCGACAAACACTGAACTCCCGGATATCATTCCGTATGGCCACAACAACACACACCATACACATTAAACATTCAGCCTAACAGATGAATTTATCTGGAACAACCAATACTACACTAGTGGTCGACTCCAATCTCCTCGCCTTGGCCGCTGATTCCCTTCAGTCCTCGCTTTGGTGGTGGTCTCATCGGCATCTTCAACCAAATTCGTTCTCATATGCTTTATACTGGTACTGACTAATTATTGATTTTCTATTCGCGTCCGTGTCGAATGTGATTCCTTTAAAGGAATTCTGGTCGTTACCCTTCAGGTATCTGTACATGGTGGCTAGAGCTGATTCCATGTAGCTCTTATGGGTTCGGCCGTGGACGTAAGCGTTGTTCAACAAAGCCTTCTCTAACTCCGAGGCATCTTCTATCAGCATCATGGCACCATCACTACTTTTCGTTTGATCGTCATCCGTAAGCCATTTTACCTCATCTTAGATCTCTTCATCCTCTTTGTACGTAGTCATATTCAATACAGTAGCAAGGTCTTCGACCGTCAAGAGCGATTTTTGGTGTTTTGCTTCCATCTTCTCAACCGCCGCTGTCACTTCTGTACTGTGTCTGGTGTTTTTCCTGTGGTCTGCTCTACAGATAAAACACCCTTTCACTCCCTTCATCCACTCGGGGGATAGCCTCTTCCGGTAAGTTGTATTCCCTCTTTTATAGTTTGAGTTGTTCCAGGGCTTCTTAGTATCACTCTTGTCGTCTACCCCGTATTTCTTACCTAGCGAGTAATTAACCTCTTTTTTCCCATAGTCGACTGCGCAAGTGAAATTGCTGCCTACTGAATTTAGTCTGTCACACAATTGGTTTGCAACTCTTATTACCGTTTCTTGGCTGGTAAGGAGCATCTGATCACGCAAGGTGATCTGGATGCTTGGTACGTCGACAGCCGTCAACAATCTTTCCGGCAAGAAGGTGTCAGTATGGTACTCCGAGCTCATCTGGTTCTGCAATGCCATGAGTTTGTCCACGAATTTTCTGAACACGCTTGCTTCTGATTCAGTTGGTTCGTCTGCTATTGTCTTAGATAGTGTACCAGTCTTCCACTTATTTAGTATGCGGGATCTCTTGTCTTCGCTATTGTACCATCTTCTCAATACTTCTATTGCTTTCTCGTAGGTCTTTAAATCTTTTGTATTTGCTGCATAGTAGGTAAGTTCGTCCTTCGAGAGCATTACTGGTACTACTTTCAACATTTTAACGTCATTCACTTCTCAAATGGATGCTAGTGTTTCAAATACATTTACAGTATTGTTTAGGTCTTCTTCCCAACTACCAGAGAACGTCGTCTTCCCAACAAATGAATCTGTCAAACAAACAAGGCAAATTTATTAAATGGTTTTAGTGACGAGTAATCAAAATGTATAATAATAATAGTAATAAAAATTAGATATGTTATGGTAAATAGCAAGTTAGGAAAACACGTCAATTGCGATAGTAAAATTGGAATTGGGTTATCGGGCTCTTTCCATGGTATGAAATTACGGAGGTCTACTATGGATCGGTTTAAAACAGAGTGTGGTAGGTCTACTGGTCTTTCTCGGCACGGTTGATCAATAGCCCTGATACGGTTGGGTATCTTCGCGGTCTAGTTGATCCGGAGGCAAGATAATGTCTCCCGACGACTTCCTTTTGGTTGAAGCCGACAAGCAATCGCTAGATTACTATTGCTCTTTGGTCCGGGTGTTACTAGGTCGCAGGAATTTTTAGGATCGGGTTTCCCTCCTCCTTGTTGGTAATAAATTACCCGTTGAGATACTATTTTTGAATTATAATCGATGTCTAAAATGTGTCTATCTTTAATCTTCATCCTTCTTCCTCCCGATTCCGGTTCTGTATATGTATGGTACTTCAGCGTTGATGCTGGACCTAGTTTGAATTCATTAAACACGCGTACTTTGTTTTTGAGATTTAGATTAAAGATTGATAAAAAACATTTTCAAACTTGGGTAGCGCTAATTATGGTAGTCGTCGTGGTACGACAGTGTTCCTGTTTACTGAGATCGTGTAAAATCATTCCACAGAAGTAACCAGAAATTGTATTCAGTCTACAGTACACCTATCATCATTCCACACACGTAACTGTCCCTGGCCACCGCATACAGTCCCCCTTGTTAGATTTATACGTTTCTGGCCACCATTTATGAAGTCCCTCTTATTGTCATCCATGCTCCCTTTTGCCGCCCAAAGTCTCTTCTCCCTTCGTGTGCCAATCTTCCTCCGTTCTCACACAACATGTGAATGTTGACCTTCTTTTTCCACGCAGTTTTTCCGCGCGTTTCTTTCTAACTTTGTGGAAATTTCCCATTTTCCCACTTCTCCTTCTCTTCCTGTCATTCGTCTCGTCGTTCTCTTCTCTACGGGTGGTGGTCTCTTCTTTCTACTTCGACATTTCGTATCATCATCTAATGGTCATCAAACCGTCATCCCTTCCACTGTCATCCCGCTTATCGCTTATACAGTCATCCTTTCCACCATCATCCAGCATCACCATCATTCTACCGTCCTTCTACCGTCATTCTACTGTCATCCCTTCCACAGTCATCCATGCTCCTCGTCCTCTTGTTTCGCCGTCATCCATGCTCCTCTTGTTAAGTTGACGTTATCAAGTCTTCTCTGCGCTTCCTTCTGCTTATCCCTCGAATCATATTCTTATACCATCATTTCTTCTATGTATTGAAAATTCATGCCTTCTTTATGGTTGTTCAAGAAGAAGGTTCGTGCCAGTTCCGAGAGGATTTTTCTAAAGAACAGTGCTTTTGTTCCATCATTGAGGTCTAGTTGCTTCATGAGAAAATGGTAATCTCGTAATTTATTGGTTAGGCTTTCGTCAATTTCACCCGAAAAGAATCGATCTATAAATTTGGATGAGATTGATTGTGCTATTTGGCCGGCGTTGAGGCTTTGCGATGGAGTAGTAGATTGATGGCGATGGCTGGGTGATTTTTCGGCGGATTCTACTTCAGTTTGATTCTGATGGATGTTATTTGTGCCTCCTAAACCGTAGGGGTGATAATCGTATGGGGTTTTTGATCTATTTCCATCTGGAGGCATGTTCTGTGTTGAGCTGTTTTGGACTGGATTGCGATCTGGTGGTCTGAGTTCTAGGGATTGTGTGTTAACTATGATTCTGATTCGTGGTGTAGCTGTGGGTGGAGTCGGGGGAGATCTGGTGTCCAGGACAGGCATGAATGGCGGCTGGGGAGCTTGCATTGTCGAAAATGGGCCGGCTAACAAAAGGGTTAATGACTTTATTAGTGTGTGCGTAAATAGACGGGGTTAGAGTAATAGAAGA
>JAULBU010025710.1:0-17851 GCA_032358235.1 Odonthalia washingtoniensis
CATGCCCATGCCCACGCCCATGCCCATGCCCATGCCCATGCCCATGCCCATGCCCATGCCCATGCCCACGTCCATGTCCCTGTCCATGCCCCTGTCCATGTTGAGGGTGACGAGGGTGATCACGTTGCTGTTCCTGAGCAGGAGGGGGAGTGGCGCCGTCGAAGATATTGAGGGGCACAGTGGCTAAAGTCTTGTTTTCAACGAGAAAGAAGAGTTCACGGATTTCTGTTTCCGTTGAAAGAGCGATGACATCGTTGTCTTCGTCACGGTAGGTTAAGCAAAACGGTCGAGAGACAGGGAAGAGGTCGGACAGAGTGTTCAGCAGACCTTCGTAAGTAGTGTCTGGGGCTATGGAGAAACGACGGTTAACCCCTCTGTAAGTAGCTTTGACAGATACGTTGGTCATTGTTATTGTTGTAGTCGATATTGTTGTTGAATCGCTGAAGATGTTCGGAAGAAAACAGTTACTCAGTCTTTGGTGAAGATGGTGACGGGCGGGTTGCAACAAAAGCTGAAGTCGCTCGAGATGGGATGGCTTTTAAGGAGGAAGTTCGGACAATGTGATGGATTGGCTGGCCATGTTGGATAACTACAAGGAATGTCAGAAATGAATGGGGACAGCAATGGTGAGAATTGGAAGCGTGATGCCAGAGGCTGAAGGCGCTGGAAGAACTGGATGTATATGGACACATCTAGGAGGAATTTTCGGATCAATATAAGAGTTAGGTGTGAATGACATTCAAACATAGCATTGTTATGCGTGAATCAAGACAGCAATGGTGATAATTGGAGGCCGGTTGCCAACGGTTGGCGCCAGATTGGTGATTGGTGGTGAGTTACACCCTATGGGTGAGTGCCAACTTGGAAGTTATTAGATCTTTCTAGTCACACTGATCAAAATAATTGACAGATGATATTTTTGCTATGGCGCCAAGGTATTAATTCGTAGATGAGTTTATACGACACATTTTTGAAAAATTTGTGAAATATGAAAAGTGTTGTTGAATACAGCACCGCCATCTCATGAGCAACACCATTGGCTGGAAAGTGATTGAAGTAATCGCCAACGGCCCGTCGGTCCGTGGCGGCTCTTTTTTTATATCCTACACAATGTGTCAGCGGTGATTGGCAGGAGAATGAAACAGGCTCTATACTGACCGTATTTGTATGATGGCATAATGCACTTTTCCATAAAGCATTTTTATGTTGGGTGCATCCAGGAAATAAATAAATTACTCCCACTACTGTACTGGTCTATTCGCAATGTTATTTTGGAAATTCATGCACTCATTGATCACTTTTCCAAACATTCACGGTACTGACCGAGGATTCTCCCTGATCAATTTACTTTGTTCCAAAAAAACAACCGATTAAGCTGCAGTATTTCCTGTGCGTTTATGTAATTTCTAAAAGGGAGAATCCTCGATCAGTACCGTGAATGTTTGGAGAAGTGATCAATGAGTGCAAGAATTTCCAGAATGTCCCAATTTGGGACTAATGCCTGTTCGTAAGGACCTAACAGGTAGTAAATAAATTGCACAAGACAAATCAGACAGTGGATTTTAGAATCCACTGACTGTTTTGATACAGTAGTAGTATTCGTTTCACCACATCGTTCTTTTTCGTCGATTTCCCCACACCGATTTGTCTCCCATCGTCACCAGCTCCGAAAGTACTTTTTTTATTCCTTGTTCGTTAACTATCAAAAATACTACTCTACGTTATACGCTGAATGACGAACGCAAGCAAGAAAAATAAGGAAATTATTCGTTTACGGGTAAAGAGAGTGAGCGTATATGAGCGTCATACGTAAGAACTACCTGAAACTAGCTATGTTAGTACTACCAGACAAGGTTCCAAGTAATTTACGAACAAGTGTCGAACAATGTGCCAAGGTTCTTCCAAATGCTTATAATGTTGCTAAGGCATTCAGCGAACAAATAACTGAAAGTCTTCATATGGGTATCGTGAAAAAATCGTATCCCGAACACCCTTCTTTTTTACTTAGAGGCATAATATTGCGCAGATCATATTAAGAAACAGATGGAATTGGTAGTAAATACAAATGTACAAATAAAAGAAAGAGAAGATGACGACGGACCTGTTGATGAAATGTTTGTAGACATCAATAATGCATTCGTCCCACCTGATGCCTATGATGTAGCGGTTGACATGGTGAACAATGTATACGAATATGAAAGTTCGGGAAAGGAAGAAGAGGTAGACGGAGATGTGAATTGAGAGAGTGATAAAACATGTAGACGAGAAGAAAATGTACGAAGAGATGGGGGCAGAGAAGGAAGAGAAGAATCTTCAGGTAATGAAACATCATCAGAAACATGCGGTGACAGCTCCGGGAAAGAAAAGAGGAGGGCGATGGAGCGAATTAATAGACTTAAAGCAGCCGAAAAGGCGAAGGAAGATCTAGATATTGGGAGGAATGCAAGTGAAAATTGGGTTTTTTGTCGATCAGTGGGTGTGAATATAACTGTTTGGAATTGTCGACCCCTGGAATTAATATTCACCAAACTTCAGCGGAAGCACTTTTATCAACGCAAGTATGAAGAAATGGTGCGTATTTCACCGGTGCCACCTAAAATTGAAAAAGTTCTTGTTGAGCTTGTAGTAAAATCTAGGGTTCACCAAGACTAGGGTCAATTAATGGAAGGAACTAATATGATGAAGGATACAGTTTTTAGTCAACGAGATGCTTCGATGAAACGACTAATCGTTTTTAAAACCACACCACATACTATTCCGTCATGTTGTGTGTACTCTCGAACTGGAAGTGGTTTACTATGCTACCATGCTACCGTCGTCATCTGCGAAAGACATGGTTCTGTGAACATGCATCGTTTTATTTCTTTAAGACATTTAACTATATCTTAGAGAATGCAGTATGGAGGTATAGAATTCCATGTACCTTCTCAACACAAGATAGAAGAGGTGTTATTTTCTGCAAGAGAAATTGTTGCAAAAGGCAACAAAACTAAGATTACAGTTGCACCTTTTCCTCCTCGTGGACGACCACCCAAAAATGACACTAAAAGATTGAAGTATTGGTATGAGAGAGGTCCACAGAAGAAGAAAAAGCGTACTTATACTTGTGGTTTATGTGGTCTGTAGTACTACACAGCTAGCCAGTGCGAGTTACATCAGATATTCGAAGAATAGAATCAGAAAAGAATCGATAAAAGAGGCGATGGAAACGGTCGTAATTAACCAGATTAGCTTCATTTTTACTAAAAGTATATGTCTACTTATACCAATTCACTCTCCGATATGTCCTTTTGATTAATTCACCATCAAATTCGTCCCCTTTTCTTAATTAAACCACCTTCACTTATTTACACCGTCCAAATTGGAAACAGTGTGACATTCCCTATAATACTCGTCCTTTTGCCTAATTCTCCAAACTGATCAGTCTTTTTACACGATTTCACCTACTTTTCAGTCCATTTCTACAATTAATGCACTGATTGATCACTTTTCGAAACTTTTACGGTACTGATCGTGTCATTTCTGAATTGATAATCGATACCAAGAAAATCCAAGAGATGGATTTTAGAGGCCGTCTTTTAGGGACATCTCTAGTTTAGGCGCTCAGTTCGAATATCTCTTCAGAACTGAACACATATAAACTCTCGATTAAAGTAGCTTTTATGGGATGTTTTTGTTCGCGAGGTACAGAGTTTTTGAAAAAACTGAAAAGCGAACTGAACACCTCTTGAAAATGGGCATGAACAGTTGGAAATCAGAACACATAGTAGAACGGTATAATACACAGTGCAAGTGTATGCACCGGTGTACTATACAAGACGTGCATCAAATGCATGATGACCTGTAATAAGATAAGACATGCGTGTCTTACAATGTTACAGTGTATCACGTCCTATTTTTGCATGTGGCTGATTTAAAAGTCGTCGTAAGATGCGGTATCGAGATGCCACACTTGTTTCAAGTGCCTTTAAGAGTCTTAATCCCCAACAATGAGTGTATGAAAAATAAAGAAAACACAATTTTATCGGAAACAGCCCAACGCCACATTTTATTCAGATATTACCATTTATTTCAGACTGATTCAAAGTCTGGTTACTTCACTGACGAGAGGAGCAAACACACCAAAAAGAAATTATCAGCATGAACAATATGTAAAAATTTATCTTTAGGACAAAAATCCAGCCTAAGAGGCCTACGCAGATATAATCTTGGGGACACTTTCAATATGTGGAAAGTCAACTTTTACCAATAAATGGTTGAAAAGAGACTCCATATATTCAACCCCTACGATGAAGCGTTACAAACATTGACTGAAAATGAAACAAAAAACCTGCTAACATTGAAGCGACAAGAAGTGAGACAGAGATACTTAAAGAAAAAACGCTGGATACTGAATAGGAGATATTGGATAACAGCTACCTCATCAGGTGTCCAACACCAGAAACGGTACAGAGCCTAGAGGAAATGCAAAACACAGAAAAGAAGGGGAGTGAGTCTATGGACTGCTTTAAATGACCAATGTCAATCTACGCACAAACACACTCTCAGAGAAGTACATAGACAGATAATAAGCATAGAAATACTGACCAAAGAGAGATTGGTCACTTACCAAGGAAGACTAGAACAACTGATGAAAACGTTGAACGGCAAGTCATACGCCATACCGGAATCACTCAAATGCATAATAATGGCTAATGGTTTATTGAGAGTGTACAGTATAATCGTAAGGATGATAAACTTATCCTTCGATGACTCGCCCTATCCCGAAATGATTTTGAAACCCCAAGAATTGGCATGGGAGGAGGTAGGTGATCCACCTTCTCCCGGTTAACACCAAAGGAAAAGCGGTATTCCCTCTGCTGCATTATCAACCGTAGAGAAGAAGTCAAGCAGCAGGAAATTCACGAAAATGTTTAAAGGAAGATGCCATTGGCGTCAACGTCAGGGATCCATGACGTTGACACCAATGGCATCTTCCTGTGCCGACACATAAGGCATAAATGCCTTAGTAAAAAGGAGGGAAACCCACAAGTCAGTCCAAAAGCAGATGTAAACATGTCACATGAAGAAGAAAGGCAATTTGTATTCCTAACAAACGAACGCGTTTCTAATAAAGCAGAGCTAGAAAGTATAAACGACCCCTGGATAATTGATTCAGGGGCATCCCATCATTATAAAGATAATAAGAAATACATAAATTCAGGACAATCAAGTACAAGTGGGATTGTAACCACTGCAGGGTCTGGAACTCTGAACGTGACCTCAAAGGGCGTGAAAAATGTATACGAACATGTAAAAATTGCGCCTAATATAGGAAGGAGCCCACTTTCCGTCGGTAAATTAACAAATGACCCCAGAGTAAGTTTTAAATTTGAAGGTGCAGACTGCACAATTTCAAGAAACAAGAAAGCAATTGCCCGAGGAAAGAAGGGTTTGGAAAATATATATAGAGAACATGAGAAAAGGGAAGAGAAGGTGCTGCAAGAAGTTGCAACAAAAATAGGGAAAGAAAAGTCGGAGTCAACACCGTCGGAAGCGGTAGCATATGACAGATCAGAAAGCGAAGAAAGCGACTACAATGATGAAATCCCTAATACGTTAAAGATGTGGCACAAAAGGCTGGGGAAGTTATCTTCAAGTGTCCTGCAACATATCACACGATTAGGATTATTGGGTATGTCAAAAAGGGAATTGAGCAAAACACTCAATTGTGTCAGATTCGCTGAAGGAATTTCCCACGCGAGAACATACAAGAAAAAGTCAAAAGGATGCAAAATCCGTACCCAAAAGGTAGGCGAGCTCGTATATTCCGATACGTGCGGTCCGTTATGAACCCCGGACGTTAATAATGAACTATATTTCTAAACGTACATCGACGACTACTCACGTCTCACGATAAACTTCCTAATGAAGAAAAAAGTGAGACAATGAGCAATGTCGAGCGGCATGTATCGTTCATGTGAAATAAAAGCTTCGAGGTTGACACTCTGAGAACGGACCAAAACACAGAATATAGCTCAAATGAAATTCAAGAATACATGAGAGTTAATGGCATAACACCTGAATTAACAGGCCGAGCTGCAAATGCGCAGATGCATGTCACAAACGGAATGAATAGAACCCTCATCGAAATGGCACGGACCATGCTGCTAGATCAGGTCTTCAAAAGTGTTGGTGGGGATATGTAATTCTACACTCTACAATGATTCGCAACAGGTGCACTACATCCACCTTCCAAATCATGGTTACGCCATACAACAGATTTTTTAATGAAGAAGCGGATTTGAAGATGTTGAAACTCTTCGGATGTACTGCGCTGATATGTATACCGCTATCCAGCAGGACATAGATGGACGTGACTGTGGAAAGAGGAACATTAATAGGCATAGCTGAAGGTACGATTTGTTATAAAATGTATTTCCACTCCACACGAACATTGTGAAAGCACGAGATGTAAAGTTCATCGAAGAAGCAGATGAACAACTCATAGTGGATGAACCACGAACGATAAATTTGGATACCAATACCTTCAAACATAATATAGAGAACCCAAATAATACATTTGTGGTGAAGGGTTGTCCATGTAAAGCAAGGAATTCCAAACCCAAGGAAAAGGTGGTGGTGAAGAAAGACGACATATCACCAACAAACAAGTGTCAAAGTCAAAACGAGAAGAAAGCAGGACGTCCAAAAGGGGTCAAGAACAGAATCTAAACTCTGAAAGGAACAATAGACAGAGTAGCACCAGTAAGGAGACAAAATCCAAAACCTGTGATGGTAAAAGCCGACCAAGAAGGCGATGTCACCATGAGAGAAGCAGCGTTACTGACAGATGAAATGAAGAACGACGCAGATACTACAATGTAATACCAAGAGGATATGAGAAAAGAAAACGCCAAACATTGAAAGCAAACCTGTGATCAAGAAATGAGCGTGATGAAGAAGTTCAAAGTATATGAACTCGTAGGCATGCGGAGCAACAGAAAACGAATATATAATAAATGGGGGTTTAAAACTAAGACTGATCAAGCAGGGAACGTAACAAAGCTAAAGCCAGATGGATTACCAAAGGGTACATACAAACCCGTGGCGTAGATTACGACCTCACGCACGCTCCAGTGTTAAGGATATCGATACTAAGAGTCATATTGTCAATGGTGGTGAAACTCAAGTTGAAACTGCATCAGATGGATGTTAGCACGGCTTTCATCAACGCCGCGCTAACAGATGAGATAATTTACGAGAAACCTCCTCCCGGTTACGAGGGCATCACACAAAAAGGGGAATAGCTGAACCTACTAAAAGCCTTGTATTGTTTGAAGCAAGTATCCAGCACGTAGAATATTACGCTCGACAACTTCTTGCCAAAAGGAAGTGAATTAAATACAAGTAATGCTGAATCCTGTTTGCATACGCGTTACAAGCATGATGCATTGGAGTTGGTCATAATGGTATATGTTGATGACATATTTTTGATGTCAGCTGATGACGCATCCCTTCACAAAGTAAAGGAGTTGAGTGGTAGATTTAAAATGAAATAATTGGGTACCGTAAAGTGGTTTCTCGAAATCAATATATCCAGAAGACCAGAAGGAATATATATATATATGACAAAGAACTCATATATAGACGAGGTATTACAACAATTTAGGATGACAAATTTCAAGCATAAAGCAGTACCATTATCAGCAGGAAAGAACATGAAGAAATTAGCCTGTCCACCAACAGAAATTAAAAAGGAAAACTTTCCTTATCGAGAATTAATTGGTTGCCGCCTATACTTGTGGGTATGCACACAACCGAATACATCGCACACTGCATCAGAGTTAGCTCGTTTTGCTGCACGCCTGCACTATTTGTCATTGACAAGCACTGAAAGGAGTGCTTCGCTACATAAATGGAAAACAGTATGGAATCTTATATAGTAAATGTTGTAAGTTGCACGATCTGCTTGTATATACACACGCGTCTTGGGCAGATAATCTGATAAATAGAAGGTCAACAACAGGTATAATAACTTACATTAGGGTCCACATAAAAGACTGGAGTTCAAAGAAACGAACGATCATAACCCATAGCACGGCAGAGTCAGAATATGTTATTGCAGACTCTACTGCTGGGATGATCGTATGGTTTCAAGTTTTTCTGGAAGATTTGAAGGACAAATATATATGACCTACCTTGATTCATGAGGATAAAATGGCTTGAATTGCATTGTTCAAGGGAGAAGGGAGGTATCTGACATCGAAGCACATAGGATTTCGTTACCATTATCTCCGTGAGAAGGTCAAGACAAATGAGATAAAGTTGGAACATATTACAACTGAGGACCAACTATCGGAAATATTAACGAAGCCGCTTGCGAAGAGAAAGTTTGAAAAGCTTATGCAAAGATTGGAATTTGAGTTGAATTAGTCCAGATCATTTTTGAAGTTTGAAGTTAAGATTTAAATCAAGTCAAGATGAGTTTTGGATTAAGAGTGGGAATGAATTTTGGAAGTATTAAGCTGTATGGAATTAGTAAACTGATTTTTGATCAAGTTCTAATTATATATACATGCGGACATACGTATGGAATTTAGTAAGTCCAATAAGATATAGAAAGAAAAACTGAATGGTAATTTGTAGTATATGTATATATCATAGATTGATGTAAGATCAAATAATGATTGAGCATGTAGGTATGGATATTTTGGTAAATGATGTTATTAGTATTCACTAAATGTGATTGGATCAAGGTATTTAGTATATATATATATGTCATAGATTGATGTAAGATCAAATAATGATTGAGTATGTATGTATGGATATTTTCTCAGATGATGTGATTGGTATCCATTAACATGGTTCGAGGTTTAATTCTATAAAATTATCAGTTCTCATGTGAATGATATTGTTTCATGTGATAATATTTCATGAATCATAAATGGTTTCATGAATTAAAATAGGTTCATAAAATTAAAGATTGGTTCATGAGATGGGTTATAAAAAATCAATTCGCATGTGAATAATGTTGAAGAAGTATAGACCAAGGGTTTACTGCACATGCATGGAACCACGCAACTTGGAAACGGTTAAGATGTCGAGCGGGTCGTAGTTATTATGCGTGTCGGATTGGGCGAGGAGCCCAATGCATAATTGAGCATATAAGCATACGAATGATATTTAATAACGAGGCTCGTGTGATGATTTAAAGGATCATCAACAGCTCGTGACGCTTAACATAAGAAGGTTCGTTAAAGTAAGATTGGTGGATGTCAATTCATGGTAGATGAGCTAGATGAGGGAGCAGATGGTTGAAGGACAAAGTTAGGAAAAATTGAAGTTAAAGTCCTTTCGTTGATTTTTATTCATTTTTAGAACCAACAGTCGAGGAGGAGAGTTCGAAATCAGAACACAAAGTAGAACGGAATAATACATAGTGAAAGTGTGTGAACTGGTGTACTATACAAGCCGTGCATCAAATGCATAATGACCTGTAATAAGATAAGATATGCGTGTATTACAATGTTACAATGTATTACGTCCTATTTTTGCACGTGGCTGAGTTATCCGTCGTCGTAAGATGCGATATCTAGATGCGACGCTTGTTCCAAAAAGTGCCTTTAAGAGTCTTAACCCCCAACAACGAGTGTATGAAAAATAAAGAAAACACTATTCTAACGGAGACAGCCCAACTCCAAATTATATTCAGATATTACCCTTTATTTCCGACTTGAAAAAATATTTGAAAATAAAGGTGGCACTTCCTAGCCAATGAAAATATTCGATTTTAGAAGGGGCTCTGTCGGGAAAATCAAACTCGAGACTTCAAAACAATACAATAAAGTTATTTAAAATATAACTGGCGTGCCCTGTTTTTATTAGAGAGTAAAAGAGAGGCAGACTGTCAAGCTTTTGGGGCATCTCTACTTAGAGGTGCTCAGTTAAGTAAAAATTACTATTTTTTGTAAACAGGGCGAATACAGGACGTCGGCAGGAGTACACCTTGAAATAAAGATACGCGCTCAATTCGACTTTTATAATTTTAAGGACAGTGAAAGGGAATTTAAAACACTTGTTTTTCTATAATACGTAAAGGAAATGTGTACGTTTGAGTATATTTCAGTCAATAACCGACTGTCATATGATCATGACATATTTTTGGCGAAATTAGAACATGTTGACGATTGTGGATATGGCACTATACACACCTATATATATTACATGTACAGTAATGTGGAAGAATGACACGGGTATGTATGCGATGAATGTTTGAAAACCGGATGTGAACATGTACAGTAGTTCGAATGAAGAATATACACGTTACTAAAATTCAGTGGAAGTTCAAAGTATGCATTGTATGTTTTGCGTGACAGTGTTGGTGCATGTGACTGTATTGGAGGAGCGAAGCATTGTATATTTTTCGTGACAGTGTTGGTGCATGGGACTGTATTGGTAGGAGCGCAGTTAATTTAAAAATTCTGGTGTTTTTTCGGCCGAGTAGAAATTGGGGTGAATGTCAGTGACATACGAAAAATGGTGAGAATTTAGGCGAGGAACAAGAAATATCAGCAGCATCGGACAAAAATAAGCAAAAGAAGCACATCATCAACATACTCGCAATGTGTTGTGAACCCCAAGAATAAGCCAAGAAGGAAGAAATGGCAATGTCTTTACTTAAAGAGCAAGATAAAATGACTTCCAACATGATGTTGGAAGTCATGAAAAAAATTACCAGCAGTTTTATGATAATGACAGTTGAGAGACTCATACCGGAATCTAAAAGACAAATAATTACACATGGGGTGACATCACCAAATAAATGTATGACATCTTTATATGAAAAGTGGATGCCAGTACCGATTCGGTGTTTGAACAGATGTTCACCATGAAAAATGTTTTGTGTCGATATTTCCGAATGAAACTTGTCATGTGTCAGCCAGATGTACGGCTTCTCAGCGACGATCACGGAGAATGTAATACCGTTTCAACATATACTAGTATTCTGTCTGTGTTGGTAACGTTGGGAACTGGGGAGTATGCTGCAATCGTCGGCAAAGGCATTAACAAGACCGTGTCCCAAATAAGGATATATGTATTGGAATTTTGCTCTTTTATCAAAACTAGATATAGGTCTTGTTTTTAAATTGTATACCATCCTCAATGAAACTGTCTTCAGTTTCAGAAAAAATAACTTGTAACAGATTTCCTCGTTGTGCTGGTTATCTTGTTCTGATGTATATTGGAAATAGATGATACAATCGAAATGACTGTGGTGAGAGTGGTTCAATTGAGACTCGATCTTTTCAGTAGTGGTATGGACAGATTCAGATATGTATTGTTGGTAATGAAACCCAATTACTGGTTGCAACGGGAGGGAAAATAATCCTGTAATGGAATCACCTTTTAATACGGAAAAGGTTTGGAGCGGATTTGATTTTTATGAAAAAGGATGGGTACATACATACTGGAGCCGTCAAAAGAAAAAAATACCTAATGTATTATCTTGTAGATGTAAAATATCCGAAGTGACCAGATTTCATAGAACCTAGTGGTATGGTCGATGATATTACATTGGGTTTTATCCAAACGCAGTCATGATACTGCACGAGAGAACGCAGATAATTTTTTCAGAGACTCATGTATATGTATATCCTATTATATGCTGCTACCCAATATGGAATGAAAGAATAGTCATCTGTTATTGCTGACAGCGTCAGCAATAACAGATGAATATTCTATCATTCTCCACAACGTAATGATAAAATACAGACTATGTATGGCTGAAGCTTGTGTTGGTAATTCAGAACAGGTCGTTGATAAGATGTTTCGAACAGGGAGAAATGGGAAAAATAAATTGGACATAGCAGAACGAGATACCGTTGTAATGGAGTCAGAAATATTTTTGACGAAACAGCTCGTATAATCTTGGAAAGGAAATTGATTATTCATAACCAATTGATGGGTATAAGAAACAGAAAAGTTCAATATTTTACATGACCGTTTTGGAGTCATGTTATGGATTTATGCTACCAATAGGAAATGATATGGTTACTGACCGAGAGAGGAGTAGTTATGATGTAAGCCGCGATAGAATTTCACCTCACAAATAGATTACAAGTGTCATACACGTAGCGGTATTTTGTTATCGTTTTATATTTATGGAGATCGACATTACTTCAGCCGTTGTTAATGTCATTAACTATATTCCTTTGTGGTACTGCTCTGTGCAAGCTTGAATATACCTGTCTCTGATATTTCAAAAAAAGGTATGGTATGAATTATGACTTGTCGGAATTATTTAAAAACGAAACATGTAATTTTACGAATGAATGCATTAAATGAAGTATATTAATTTAATATTTTTTCGCGTTCACCGTCGCACACCCAGCCATCGACTAATTACGGGAAGGTAGAAATTACCAATTTGAAATAATTTTCACATCAGATCAGTTTTACTGCAATTATAGCGAAACGTCCACTAAAAAGGCAATTTAACGAAGCAGTGATGGAAGGAGGGAAAGGATGAGAGTCTGGAACATCCGGAAACAACTGTCAACGGTCTGAATGAACGGGAACAAAAAGTGATGTAAACAGCACAACAAAATTGGATACGGTAAACAGGGAAGTCATACCAGTTTTGAATATGGCCCAAGATAACCTTACAAGAGTTGTTTTACATTACCAGAAAAATTTATTACATTTCAGAATGTTCAACAACAATGCGTAACAGAAATGGTTGCTATATAAGAGTGTCTACCGTTAGGACTTATTCGTATTAACATAATATTAACTCTTGCATCGTTTTATATAAAAATAATCAAGGTATTGCGAAGAACATTTATAAGAGAAGAACAAGCATAGACGTCAGAGGACGTATATCGCGACACCCGGATGTTCGACATCTTCCAGGAGAGTGTATACCAAGAACACCATTACGGCTGAGTCCATCCTCGGGGCAACTCATTACAGCACGGAATCAAGCAGAAAAACATCAAGTGGCTCCCCGTCTTAGCTGGTTACCGTATTAGAACCAACACCATCTGCACCAATTGGTAAAAGGGCTGCCACCCGGTTACAGCCCGGGTGGCAGCCCTTTTACCAATACGGGCCCGTGTTGGTAGTTTTGCCGCACCTTTTGTACTTAGATTTCCGAAATATGCACATTTAGTACGTACCAGTTTGGTGGGGGAGCATCGTTTCAAACGAAATGGTTTGGGAAGTAAGAGGAAGCCACTATATTTGGTAAATGAGTACATTGCTGTTTGTGTCGAGCATTGTCTTTTTGATGGACTACGACATGAAGTTATGAGGGATGATCTGAATGGTGCTAGTACTGGTAAAATAATTTGTAGGCAGGTGAATTGGGCGAATCGTTCGGCCCACACCGGTATTCAACAGCTGGAGTGCATTGCACAGCAGCCATGTGATACGGTCTGGGTCCCTTGCCCTCAAGATATACAGTAACAACATCGTGCTACTGATCTATTTGCAACCATGAGGAAAATGGCTGAACCGTGGCGATAGTTCGATGAAATACCGAGTATATTACCTCGCCCTATTACTCATTGGTATATGTTTTCAAAACGAGAATACTGGGAGGATATTGCTACATTCTAGAACCGGTTAAGAAGGGCAACTACAATGAAAAATACTATTGGAGATTCGATTGGAAAGTCTCCTGCCACACCGGTGTTACTTCGATGGCATGACACCGGCGTGTTTGGGATGACGAAATTTTAGTATTCAGAGTACTACATGGAAGTTCCACATTTTGTCAAAACCATTTAGGTATCACCGTTGATGCCAGCACCATCACCGGTATTACCAATGCAACATGTTAATCTTTTCAAATATGGATCTACAGTTTTTAAAGAGTTGTACCTGCAGGTAGTGAAGAAGAAGGCTGTTGAGCTGATTCTTGCAACATTCATATATGTTTACCGTTATGGTATTCAAGTCTCTAAACACGCTGACCCAAGGATTACAGATAGTAATGGTCGTGGTATCTTAACAGAGATATTATCCGAGATATTGAGTATTTGCACTGACAGGTATTTGATTGAATTGTTCTAGAACTCCGACTACAATCTGAAGAAGGTGATGTTAGCGATACGTAAGTCGCAAGAGGTTGATTGGAAAACATTGAATTCCAAAATGGTATAACCATTTGTACATTACGACTGGGATAGTGAGAAAATTTGTGATCTTACAAGAAAGGAGGAAAGAGAGTATACTATACGATTCAATTCTTTAAGTTCATAGTTTTTTCGTGTATTTCCGGAAGTTGTTATTACATATTTGGATAAAGAAATAAGCACAATGCAGGATTGTGAATTTGTTGTACAAGATATGCTTCTGGATATGGGTTATGTGAGACCGGATCCGGAACCGCAACATACGCAATAGCCAGATGGTGATGAAATGATGGAAGAAAATGTTTCCGATGAGGAAATGAGAGCTGCTGTGTACTATTACACTAGAGGCTCGTATAGTAAAATGTGCTTCTTATTGCAACCTCTTCTTCGACAAAGAAACTATGAACTACCAAATAGTGCTGAGGATTTATTTTTTGTTTTCGGTGATTGGTCTCTGAGTGCTTCCAGAGATAACACAAATCAGGGAAGAATAGGAATTAAATGGAAGAATTCGGGAACTAAAGCAGGAAAAAGCTAAATGGAATCACAGTTGGCAAGTGCTAAATAGAGGCGATTAGAGATGGAGAATAAATGAGACGTCTTACCGAGAAACTGGAAAATGCAAGAGCAGCCGAAGCGGAACAAACATCACAGGCTACAAAAACCAATTTTTTGTCAACTGTGTACCGAACGGCATTGACATATATGCATACAGCTGTGTTGAATATGAATGAGATGAGTGAATCATATATGGAAAACGTTAGGGTAATATGAGCCAAGCGGTACGAAGATGTACTGAAATTGTACGTGGTTTTGGTCTCACAATTACTCCACCAGCTGCAAAGGACCAAAAGAAAGCAGAAGAAGGGAATCAATCTCTCTTCCAATGACATAATATAGACAGGTAATACACCGTCTTAGAACAACTTTAATGATCCAAAATGGTAATCGAAACATATTTTTTTCATATTGCACGCAGAACATACTTTCTTTACAAAATTATTTTCAACATTTTCATCCTCAGACTTTTGTCAAAGACGGAAAACATTACTAAAAGCTCAAAGTTCATCAACGATTCTTGAAAGGACTATGGAAGTGTGTAGACAGAGGATTGACCGTTCTATTCCTTTCATATTTGAAATTGGTTAAGTGAAACATGTCCTTTTCTAACTTCACAGAAGTTTCTTTTTTATTTTGCACACTTTTTGACGTCATTTTCATTCATTAAAACTGTTTCATGTCACTAAACATGACATAATACTTTTCAAACTACACCTATTATGGAAATAAATAGACTACGTTGTAGTCTATGGCTTTGTGAATACTTTCCATTTTCAAACTTGAAATCGGTTGACTGGAACACGCTTTTCAATTACGATTTTTTTTATTTTGAAAATGGTTTTTAATAACAAAACGAAGATGCATATTAAAAGATAAGATCCCTTTTCACTGAATAGTATTGAATGTAGTAATTGATATTTAGAGGAAGTGTTGATGACGTTCATTATTATGTTCAATGAGGTCTCTTTGCAGACGTAGGTGTTGTTCCTGATCTGTGAAATGAAGATAACGAAGCATGATTCGTTCTGCGTCATCGTCCTCATTTGACATCACTTCAAGTCTAGTTTTGGTTATGTTACGATCCATTTCATCTTCAGAATTTTTGGCATTTACATATTCTTGGTACATCAATTCCTTCAATGCCATTTTGTTAATACTTTCATCCTCTATTTCATTATATTATTTCGTGCGTATTAACGTATTATGTATGATTACACAAGAATTTGAATTTCTGACAGTCTCATTGAGATCCTAAAGTCTATTTTCTCTTCGTAAATTTTCAAACTATGATTGCGGAATTCTTAACAATCGCTTGACATCTTTCTGTAAAGATTCTTGGATAAAAGAATAGTTCTTAAAATCTGCATCATCACTATCAACCATTGAAAGTGCAAATATAGACCAGCGCGGGTAAATCCAGTGCCCAAAAGGTATAGCATGTGATGCAATTTCCCGTTCTTAGCATTTTTATACCCTTCCGAAACGGTTATACAGAACTGTTCCGAATATATGTCTATATAGTGGTGCTTTAGCAAGCAAATTTTGATCATTGTTCGTACCAGGAAGACCAGAAAACCAGGACCAACAATACATAATATGATCAAAGCACTCTTCACATTGCACGGTGGCACTTTTCGAATCACGTGTGTTCAATTATTGTCCTTTTATAGTTTCAGGACAGTTTTTCCAAACATATTTCATACATTCAACTTCTCCAATACAACCAGGGAACCCAACCTTTATGTATTCATCTTGAATATCAATTAATTCGGCAACCGATGGTAATCTATTAAAAAATCGTCCTCCGTATATTTCCATAATATCTATGCAGAATTGCCGGAAATATCTCCGTACAGTTTCTTCCGACATGTATACCGCGTCGACCAAGCTATCTACAGATGCCCCTGAACTGAGTATTCGGAGTGCAGACAATATATTCAAATATGTTGAAATACATTTGTATGCCAGTCCATTTCTTCGTTGCGTCCAGTAATCCGTTCGGTGTGCAATAAAATAATGTTTTATCTGAAAATAAAGAATGCGGGAATAGAAAAACGCCGACTGAATATGTGGTCCGGAAAGGCAGGACTGTGGTCAATAAAATCCAATCCTTACTCCATGAAGACACTCCTCTTTGGAATTTTTTTGACACCACTACCCGACCCATGTATGCCTTAACAGTATCATCATCCGTTTTGGTGCTCCGATGTATCTTTTGAATTATCTAAAACACCATTCCGTTGCTGTTTCAAAGTAAACAACATGAACTTGATCATTTGCGTTCGTTTCTTGTCCCCCTTTTTCAATACAACAAGACCTTTTGATGACATTGAACAGATTAACAATTCTGAAATGTTGCTATATTATAATATACCATAGTCTTGTTGTAGTAGTAGTATTGTTACGGTTGTATATCGAAATTTGTTCTGGTATTTAATTCATAAATTTGTGACCAGGTAACTATCACATAAAACATTTGTTTTGCGGTTACAGTACTTGATACATTTCTTACACGTAAACCGCCGTCATTGGTAGTGTCAATTATATAAACGAAAATGAAAAAGATATACAGTATTGTATTGTAACCCTTCTCGGTACACAGGTCATATTACATAAATGTTGCAATTATTGCAGCATTCTGAGGTTATTCAGCGAAATACCACATACCGCTATACATGTTCAAGAACAAAGTCGTTACGGTTATAGCCACAAGAAAACACTTCTATAAAAACGGGAAGGAACAGACCTTGACAAAAACGTCTAAATTACACGATACCATCTTTCCATTGCGGAGATAAAAATTCTTTTCTATCACATACAATGCTTGTTTGACCTACAGCATTGGGATAATTACATGACACCTGTTACAGAAACATAAATCATACTTCTTATGTATAATGTTTCACCTACAACGAACTTTATCACCTATTCAATTTCCAGCTACTATAAATTCTGTTTAATTCTACTGCCTACGTGTTTCTTACATGTATTATTCAACACTTGTAGAGCTTGGAATATCCCTAATCATTTTATAGTTCACTATATTGAACTATTCCTACATTTCCTATTTCGTGGATGGGGCTGAAAAATTCAATATATTGAACTGAAATTTTACCACTAGTTTTTCTGTATGACGTGAACGTTTGTTGTGTATGAAGGGTTAACTTATG